>ML807845.1:85000-131011 GCA_009831015.1 Picea engelmannii
GGGGTTAAACATTTTACTTCATCAGCTCATTATCCCCAAGGAAATGGGCAATGCAAGTCTACTAACAAGAATCTAGTTAGAATTATCAAGAGGCTCATTGAAGATAAGCCTCATCAATGGCACATTCTCCTCACTTATTCCCTTTGGGTAGGTCGCACTACCACCAAGGTGAGCACTTGTTACACTCCTTTCCATCTTGTTAATGGTCAAGAAGCCATTCTTCCTACCAAGCTGGAACTTTCTTCTCTAAGCCTGATGCTACAGGTTGAAGAATTAAATTCTTCCAATATCTCTCAAATAATGAATGCACTCTTGACTTTAGAGGAAAACATGACGTTTTCCTTGGATAACATAAAGAGAAGACAACAAACTATTAAAATATATTTCAATAAAAGTGCCAAAGATGTCAAATTTAAAATTAATGAGAAGGTATTACTATGGGATTCATATCATGCTCATAGAGGAAGGAATTCAAAGTTCCAAAAGTTATGGCTGGGTCCTTTTCATATCGTTTTTGTCCTGGGATCTAATTCCTATATCCTAAAGGATTTGCAAGAGTGATTTTTTTCCTATAGCACAAACAGTTCCCACTTAAAACACTACATGGAACCAACTTGAAAGTTTAAATGTTGTATGAAATGTTTTATGTATTATAGCTTTTTTTATTTCTCTGATTTTACTTTGTTGTTATTTATTTCTGTTGTTTATTTCTTTCATTGACTTCTTTTCTTGTCAGAAATAAAAATTTTGGATCAGTTTTTCCAAAGCGATGCTATTCTGCAAGTATTTTTAATCAATAACAATCAGGTTACATAGATGTCATGATGTTCCCCCTTGAAGACATCATTGAAATTGTTATATGCTTAAACTGTTGTTAGATACGATAGTTGGTTATATTCCCTATTCTACTTTCATTTTCTTCCAGCCTCTCCAAGATTCAAAAGAGCACACCAGAAAATTTTTCTCCTTGAAGTTGGGAATACTTTCACTATGATTAATTGAATGATTATTCATACAGGGATAAACCCCATCATACTTAACACTTTCCATGATTTATTCCCAAAATCCCAATATTTGTTTCCCTTAAACCGCTCACTTCCCCCTATTGCATAATCATTCTGATGTCTATTTCATTGATATAATGTTCAAATGGTATGCAAAACCAGAAAATTT
Source organism: Picea engelmannii (assembly GCA_009831015.1). Taxonomy (NCBI): domain Eukaryota; kingdom Viridiplantae; phylum Streptophyta; class Pinopsida; order Pinales; family Pinaceae; genus Picea; species Picea engelmannii. Next base: position 86,174 of record ML807845.1, read on the forward strand.
GAGTTCTTAATATGTTGGAAACATATTTCCCTATGGAGTCACCAGTTTGTTGACGCTTAAAATTGCAACGATGAATACTACTCGCAAATGACTACTAAGATGTATTATTTATTTATGATAATAATAATAATTAACTAGTAGGTGGGACCCCTTGTAGACTAGTGGTGCTATGTGTTACTCTTATATGTTTGTTGTTGTTATAATGATGCCTACATGGTCTTCTACAATTGATGATGCAAGTCTTGGTTTCATTCGTGATGACAACATGGTTGGTTGATGTATTTTTACTAAATTTTGTTGATGGTCACTCAGAATATGGGGTAGTTCTATGGATATAAGGATTATTTTGTTTTACAAGTTTTATGTTATGAATTAAACATCGATTAATGATCTTATACATGATTTTATGAAAAAGGATAATATGATGATATGGGAGCTTGAACAAAAAAAAAGGAAATGTTTTATGGATAAGTCCTAAGGTTATTGCAAAAGAGATTATATATAAACCTTAAGGTATATAGATTGACACAAAAGAAGGTGTATAACCTTGATGCTATACTTAAGCGCTTGATTAAAGGATTTTTGTGAGGCATATATGGCAACGTTATACATATGGTTTTTGTTAAATGTTTTTGACATGACTTAGGGTGGGGCACTATGCAATGGATATAGCATTGGTTATAGAAATGGATATTTGTTTGAATTAATGGTTGATGTTATGGTATGGGTTGGCTCGTATGTTAAATTGAATAGGGTCGAGGGAGGAAGGGATGTGTATTTACTGCACGTCACTCCAAACCACCCTCAAGCCCATCACCTTAGAGATAGTTGAATTTGATTTTTCATTTTTGGTGGTTGTGGAGGCTCCATGATTTCTAGTTTTGAAATGAAAAACATAGTCCAACTCTTCCCTCAAAGAGATTTTTCCATGTATTCTTTACTTTCCGTCCATGATGGTCCCTCTATATTATGAATCAATTTGTTGGCTCATGATTGCATGAGGTCTGTGTTTTTATTGAGTTTTGACTGTGTATCAGTGTTGTGCTTATGGCTTTTTCTGTGAATACTCTGAAATGTTGGTGTTTTAAAAGAAAGTAGTGGATTTTATTTCTTTCTAAATACTTTGCATTGGTTAGTGGTTTAGAACATGTTGGTTATCTTGGGGTTTTATTCTGGTTCTCTACGGAAAATGATGAGAACAGTGTAACATGATCTGAGTTTTTATTGTGTGGGTTTTTACCACTAGTCTGGGTATTAGTTGTTGTCACCCATTTTCATCTCGGTCATTGTTATGATTCATTCCTCGAGGTTGCAATGCAAGTATCGACAGTTTCACTATTATTTCTTTTTTGGGTCGAGCCCTGATCTGTCGCTTGTTATGGCATTTACTTCACTATCACTTTTGTTGAACGACTGACACAGATGGGTCTTGGGAATCAACCAGTTCTTTAAATGAAAGTTTGTATTTTTTTTGGTTGGCCATGGGTTTCATTTAGGCATGTCATAGTTATGTTCTCAAGCATTCTTCCATGGTGGTTTTTCTTAAGATATTCACCCCTCTCGTTATCTATTGGAGGTGGCTAGCTATTATATCTGATTTCCCTCACTGTAAAGTTTTTGGGTTATAAGTTAAATGCCTGTGGTGATTTTAAAAGAGCTCAGGCTCTCTATTCTTCCAAGAATATTCTTGATTACATATGGTTGCTTCTCTGTGTTGACTTCCTTTAAGAGAGAAATAAAGGGTGCATGCTCTCTATTCTGCAAAAGACTACTCCTTGATTACTTCTCTATGAAAACTTGTTTTTAAAAAAAATAGCATGGGCCCTCTGTGTTTTTGAAGAATCTCCCTTGAATGGGATGTTACACATTATTTTCTTCACCCTTATGACCATTAATGATCTAAACCTATCCTTTTTCTTTAAAAGGATCAATAGCCTAAATTCCTGAAGAAAGAAGGGAGAAGAACTTTCCCTGAGCGAAGAAGTTGCATTTCCCTTTGTAAAAACCCTATTAAGGAATATTTCCACAGGTTGCACTATACGTAGTGTGTGAAAATGCCTGATTTCCTCACCTTTATCTATATCTAGGTTGCGGAGTTTCTGCAGGTTGCACTATATCTAGGGTGCGGAAATTCCTGTACGTGGGAAAAATGAGCATCTTCTCGATGATTCTAGAAGGAGAAGCTTCTATAGTGAGGTGGCCTCTGAACAGTTTGGATCTTACTCTCTTTCATGATTTAGTGGGATCATCCTAACCTCATCACCTTATCCTCTTCAACTTATAAAAGGAGAGGATCTCTCATGGAGAAAGTTAGTTGTTTTGGCTTGAGATTGTTAGCTTGGTTAGAGTGTCTTTGAGCTTTTCTTTGTCAAGATAGATTGTGAGTAGCTATTAGATCTATGATCTCAGAATCCATGGAGTAGAAGTGTGTGGGAAGAAAGGAATTGTTGGAAGGAACCTGACAACATCAAGGTATCTGGTTGTATCTTTCTTCCACATTCTTTAACATGGGTCAACTCTCGTTACCTCTCTGCATAAGTTTTAAAATAAGCACGTGATATCTCTGGCTTCAAAGATCATATATTGATTGATCCTCTACTATTAACTCACTGTGATAAATTTGTTTAAAAAAAGAAAGGGCCATTGGTTATCTGCATCCCTGAGGATTTTCAATTTGGTTGATTTATTGTGACTCCCTCCATTACCATGTTAAACCCTAGCATGATCAAGGTCCTATAAAATTTTAAAAAGCACCTGTGTGTGCCTATTTATCGAGCACAAATTGGTTCTAGTTTGTTGAGCATGTCTTGTTTCTGTTGAGTTCGACGCATTTCTGTTTCTCCTTGGGTAATTTTGGGCTCTCTCAATTGTTGGGTAATTCTTCTAAAGGAAGTCTGTACATGTTCGATTTCCAAAAACATTAGGTTCAAAGTTGCATGTTATGAGTGAAATACATTTTTTGAATCATGAATTATGTTGATTATATTGTTGAACATTTGTGTGTGATTAAAACAGGCCCAATTATGAGTTTTGATGACAGTGGATTATGTCAATAGTGGTGGAAATTTGACAGTTGGAGGTTAATATTGGGTCTATTATTATTTGATTTCAAGGAATGAATATTTGATAAGGATGTTTGGAATCACTATGCATATTATATTTTTGTTTTAAAAGAAAAGGGTTTCACATTGGAATATAAAGGAATGTGGCTCAAATGGTTATGATGTTATTGCGAAATTGGCAGTGATGTTAATATGATGTTGCATAGTTATAGCATAATATGAAAACATTGATATAATTGAAGAATTCTAGGCAATTGAATTGTCTTTTTATTGAAGTCAACAAGCATTCTATATGTAAATAACAGACAATTACATAATTTTGGTTTTAGAGTGGATGCTTATTGGATTGTGGTATGGAGAGAGTTATGGTTGTTGTTTGATTTAATTTATTTTGTATGAAAAATATCTATATTATTCCCTCTCATACTCTTATTTTTTCTCTCGTTATACCCCCTCATGATCCCAATTTCATTTTTACACACCCTGTTCTATAAAATAAATTAAACACTCTGTATGGTAGTGGTAAAGATACGACACAAAAATAGGTGGCAGATGATATATTTTGGTATTGATTGCACAATTAGTTATTTAATTAATTGTTGAGAAGTAATTGTGTTCTTACTTCCTAACATGATACCACTTTTTCTCTCATTACAATCCCTCCAGATATCCCATGAACCCTATTTCACCCCTTGCTCATTTGGAAATTATTAAATAATTATTATGGATTGAATTACGTGGGTTTTATGACAATTTCTGAGCCAATCTTTGTTTCATATAAAGAGAATTTCATGTATGGTCTATTAAGGGTTAGTTGCTAATGAATTGCTGCATACATGATGATTTTCTTCAGCAGAGGCAGTCATGGAAGAAACAATAGGAGAATAGGTAACTGGAACAAAGGGCCTAGAATGCCCATATACTCAATTCATTTTGATGTCGATCGTAAGGAGTTGAACCAAATTTTTCAAGATGGGTTCTTCAATTTGATTGGGCAAGGGATAATTCATCATATACTAGAGAGGCCTCCATTCTAGCCCAAAAATATCCCTAGTATTCATGTGCCTCCTCATGTATCTATGCAACCATAAGTTCCTGAAAATGATGGATGGCATGAGATTGTTCATTTAGAAGTATCCCACTATCGTGGCTGAACCAACTTGTCATTTCCTCCTCCTCCTCCACCTGTAAACCCAAATGCTCAAATTTCCCCTGCACACTCACCTGTTCAGTCCTCTCATGCTAGAAAATGACTTAAAACTGAGGCTCCCCATGTGCAAGACAAAGGTAAAGTTGTTGCTTCCTCCCTCATATCCTTCAAATGACTCAACAATATCAATGTCCTCTTGTATGCACTCGAGGGATGATTTTTCCCATGTTATTAGTGATATTAAACCTCAAGGTTTGAATCAACCTAAGGCTGATTCTGGGAAGTCCAAATCTATAACATCCCCTACCACCCAGGTGTAACACCCCAGGTTTTGAACCCCTATTTTAAATAATGTATTTTTACAAATTACTTACAATGCTGAGAGGCCAGGGTGCCCAAACAATTATTAAAAGGCCAATGTTCCCAAGACTTGTAATGTTTTCTATCATTATTAATAATAAATACATGGTTGGCTACTAGACGAACAAGGACTAGATTTATAGGGAGCTATGATTCCACAAGAGAGGGGGCTTGAGGGGATAAGTGTTTATTCCTATGTTAATTACCCTTTTTGCCTAAGGGAGGGGATCGATTACGTGAGCTTTTTGGGGAAGGCCATGAGGTTCTTGATTCCCCACAAAGTTACTTAAACCTGCCTCTGGTCTAATGGGGGGGGGTGGACTGATGGTTGGTTCATTGTTTTTCCTATACATTCACTCATATCCCTCACACACTTTCATGCACTCACTCACCCATTCATTTATCCACCCTCATCTGGATCTTGTCTTGGGAAAGGGAACCGAACTGTTGAAGAATTAGCCATGGGATAGTTGGTTGTAATGGTCGCTGGTGCAATCCAGCCATGACCTGGGGACTGCATGTTTGAGATGTGTTGGCTTGTGCCTTGTTTTGATCACAACTATGAGTCTTGAGAGTTCCAACTTTGAGATTCCGGACCAACTGTGCTGGAGGCCCCAAAATAAAGGAGAGGGACTACGTGGTAGATAATGGTGGAGGTCCATTCTCTTAGGGTGGTATAGGATGGGTACAAGAGAGATGGGTACTTGGATTGTTGTAGGTGTTGGGAAACCTGTGAGATATTGAGAGCTGACTAGTTTTGGAACCCAAGTACACTATGGAACCATCCTTGTGGATTCATATCCCTAGCTCAGGGGTGACACTACTGTTGAGATCTGGAGTAGTGGTGTCTAAAGTTGGGTGGAACATCCTTGGTCTACAGCCATTTGGTGTCACCTTTTTATAAATATAAGTGCTCTTTGTTGTGATATTATTATCTGTGTATGAATGTATTCTGCTATGTATTTTAATTATCATTTAACTAAATATTAGATTATGCATGCTTGTTGGATATTGTTGTGCATGTCATTAAATCTTGTATCTTATTCATTCTTATTAATTAAAGAAGGCATCGATAAGAGTATGAAGTCCAAGGGTGGGCTTGTAGGTAGCATGCCCCAACTTGTGGGTGGTTGGGTATGTTACACCAAGCTGGGCCATGATACATGGGAGAACGCTTTTGTTCTCTCTACGGAATATATTGTAACATACCCAACATCCAACTGAGTTGTGCCACATGAATTTTTCGATTTGCATGCAATTAAAATATATGCACATAGAGTTCTTGGAGAAACATATATATAAAACATAAACAAACAAATACATTATGTAAATGCACATATTCATACCAAAATAATAGTAACCATATACATGCAGCATATACAGGCTTTACCCATACATATAAAGACAATTATAACCACACATAGAATAAACCCATAAAATAAACATGTAAATAACAATACAGCATGTACATTTATCACACAGTTGACACTTATCTTGGTAAGAATATCACCAAATGCATGTATACCTTCCACGGACCTCCCATCCTTAGACCACACTGCTCATCACTCTCAGCAGTGGGTTACCCCCGAGCTGGGACTAAACTCCACACGGGTAAAGGGATTCCTAACCAAGCTAATGGCTCATAGACAACAGGAAAGACTCTGTCACAGGTGCCTACTCAAAATAACATCCCACAGTCCCTCATTCCCCACATGCCTATCCCACCCTAGGAAGTGTGTCCCTTCTCTTCTCAACAATCCTTCGACTGCCCCACTTCCTTTTCGAGCTTTAGCAACAGGCCGGACAGGAAGTCTCAGAGCACTATAGCTATAGTTCAACACCTTCTGGAAATCAATTTCCAACAATTCTCTCACCCAGAGAGAATTTTCTCACGGGCCTGACAACCTGCCTATTCAATATCCCATGGGTCTGACAACCCACTTCTTTAGTCCAGCTCCCATGCTAACCAACTACACGAACATATATGGCTATGGATACAAGCTCTGATATAGTGACATTTATAAGGTACAGAGGATAACTGAATGAGTGAGTGAATCCTCCTGGATATGGTTTAATGATGGAAGGAATGATGGAAAGAATGATGGGAAATGAACTAAGTCCAAAATATATGTATGCATGTCCCCAACTTAACAATTGTCATGTTGGGAGCTACTTTGGCCCACTTGTCTCCATCCTTAGAACTTAGGATAAAATAATCATCCATACTTTATGATTTAAGGAATATTAATATAATATTCCTTTTTGGCTTAATCTCCCTAGCTTAACCCCTTTTCCTTAACTTTTATTCCCCACCCTTTCCCTAACTAGTGGAGTTTAGTCCCCCATACTCTTTTATCATGGTCAGTCTGCACACAACAATGTATTTTATATTAATGTTGAACCATATAAAAAAATAGGCACAATATCCTTTAACATCTAGGCTCTCCAGCCTAATTCAAAACATAAGAATCCTAGCTTATAATAACTGGCTCACCAGCCTATAAAACACCTCATATACACAAAGGCTCTCTGGCCTCATAATCGCACGCACTTAAGTTGTTGCGCGTGATATCCTGGAATGTGCACACTTCATCATTTCACTGCATAGTACATGTGCGCACTATGCCATGAAAGGTGAAGACAAAAAATAATGTTAAACAACTCACCAACTTACATGCATTTGTATTTACATTTATAATTGGGTTCGGCCTAGGGATATTACAAAAGGGGACAACAATGACAAAAGAAGGATTGCCTCTCAAAGTGGAAAATATGGATTTTGATTTATGTGTTTACAGTTGATTTATTGAAGACAATGGATTGCAGAAAGTTTTGGACAACAAACTATTTTTTGGATAGTTTGGTTATTTACATATTTTGGATATAATTTCAATTAATTATGATATTTAATATTCAAATTTTGAAAATATTTATGGGAGTTACAAGGAAGCATGTGTTTAATTGGTTGTCTAATTGTGTTTATTTTTGTAAAGAAATAAATGGGAGTCACAAGGGATCCCACCTACTTAGTTATTATTTAATAAAGACCTTTAATTATTATTATTATTACTACTTCCCCTAAACTAAAATTAGTTAAGTTTAATTAACTTAACTAAAGGAGGTAGTTGAACTACTTCAACTGATTTGGAATGCATAAAATCCAAATGAGAAGTAAGAACAAGGGGAAAATAGAAGGAGAAAGAAATACTAAGGTTTTCTCATTTGTTTTCATGAGATAGTTCATTTTTCATTCATTCTTCAATTCATTAAAGGCCTAATTCTCTTTTTGACAAAAGGGTCCTATTGTAGACAACAAGGTTCAAAGATGAACCATATCATTCAAATGATTGTATCAGAGGTGTTGATCTATCTTTGATAGTCTGTGTATACTTGTCTGTTTATGGATTAAATTTCATAACTGATAAAGGATATTGTGTAGAGTCAAGTTGGCAGTAGTCTGTGGCAAGATGATCTAGATTTTAAAGTTCGATTTTTACTTCTTGTTAGAGTCCATTTGTATGGTTTTCATTAGGGATATCTAAGTTTGAGTTTGGTCCATGCCGTAACAAGGACTTTGTAAAGAGAAATAAACTTTGATTTCTTGGAATGAAATAAAGAGATTTCTATTATGTCTCATTTGTGTGAATCTGTGACTTGGTTACTTTTTCTTTTGATATCCACATGTATTTTCTTCAATTTGTATATTTTCAGAAAATTATATAAAAATTTCATATTGTGCAACAATCTTTTCATTTAAAAAATCAGTCTAAGCCCTGGTAATTAATACTTGTGGACTGGGAAATATTTTTTGAGGCTATAAAACATAGGGTGATATTCCCGATTATATTTCCTTAGCCAGGCGAGATTCAAAAATTATTGAGTAAGATAATTCATATCTTTTCCTCAACACCCTCTTCTCCCCAAGCTATTTTTGAACCAGTAGATTTCTTACTGCATGGTATGGGACGATGCCTTTAGTTCTAGATTTCAATAGATAGGGTCTAAAGTGTTTTAACACTTTAAACAATTTTTTTTGTTTGTTGATCTACTATTGGATAATTTAATTCTTCTCCTTTAAAGGAAAGACTCATGAATGAAATGGGGATTTTATTATTATCATCATTGTTTTGGGTAAGTACCGCATCATATGATCTATCTGATGTGAAAGTGTAGAAGATAAAGTCTTTGGAAAAATTGAGACTCATTAAGGATGGAGCTTTGGTTATACATTATATGATGGCATTAAAGGCCTGGTTTTCTTGGGATCCCCATTTAAAAATAACGCCTTTTTTTATCATATTTTGTAGGGATCTAACCATCTCAAAACAACTAGGATGAAAATGTCTAACAAATTTTATTTTACCAAGAAATGAATGCATAGATTTTTTGGATGATGGAGGAGGAAGATTGGATATGTCTTGTGTTCATTCAAGGTCTATCATCATTCCATTTTTGGACACTATAAAACCAAGTAACTTTCCTTGATCAACAACAAAAATTGATTTCTTGGGATTTAATGAAATGCCATACATACGACAACGTTCCAATACACTCCTTAGGTTAGATAAATGATATTTTTTAATCTTTGAAAAGATGGTAACACCATCCAAATAAATAACCACTAATTGATTTATATTCCCACACAAATCTATATCCATGGCCCTTTGGAAAGTGGCTCCGACATTAATTAATCCGAAATGAATTTTACGATAAGCATAAGTTCCACAAGGGGTACATAATGCAATTTTAAGTTGATCTGATGGAGACATCGGGACCTGGTTGTATCCTGAAAAACCATCCAATAAGGATAGTCTTTCAACACCAGATACTTGTTGTAAGATTTGTTCCATGGGCGGAATGAGATAATTATCTTTGTCATAGGCTCGGTTTAAGTTATAGAAATCAACACAAAGTCGTATTTCCCCATCATTCTTCCTTACCGGGAATAGATTAGACACCCATTGGGTATTCTATATAGGAAAAATGATCTTAGCTATTAATATCTTGTTCAATTATTTCTTCACTGTAGGTTCTAATTTTGGGTGCATCTTTCTCAGTTTCTGTTGGAACGACTGAGCTTGAGGTTTCACGGGAATTACATGTTGTATTATGTTTGGATCAAACGTTTTCATATCCTCATAAGTCCAAGTGAACACATCTTCAAATTCTTTAAATAGTTTAATAAATGTTGAATTTTCTTGTTGTGTACACCTTGTGCCTAAATTAATGTTCTAGGGTTGATCTCATGTTATTAAATTTAGTATTTCATGTTGTAGAGAGGAACTACTCATTTTAGAGTTAACCACTCCCTTAAATTTTAATATTTCCAATCTAATGATAGATTTAGGGATCGTGAGATGAACTCTCAGCTGATCGTGGACCAAATATTACCGTAAAATAGCGTATATTCTCATCGTGAGTGTTTTCATCAATGACAATACATTGGAAAGTATCTTCCATATGCAATAAGTTTATGATATGTTGATTGTCATCAATGTTATGGGGAAAATCACTCTATGGAATGGGGTAAACCACAACAGCCGAAAATGACCACAGAAATCAACTCTAATCTCAAGTATGCTATATAAACAAATATGCTAACAAGACAAGATAAAGAGCCTGTCTCCTTTAAACATTCGATGAATTCCATTGTTAATCACTTGACACAAAGCAATACACCTGCAACTTGTCCTCAAAAACCAAGATATGCCAACATATGCTGATAATATATAAAATTAGCAATTCAATATCATAATCCATCAATATTCATAACAAATATGCCCATGGAATAACAATTCAAATATTTGCAAGACATTAGTTTGATGAGAAAATAATATTTCTATTAAAATGTAATTAACATAAGTGTATGAATGAAAAACTTCTGTGTCGGCACATTTATAACCAAGAAACTAAGTCCCTTCTAGCCGAGCCTCCACCACTTCAATCCTCCACCAAAGACAATCTCATATAAGGGAGGCAATGAGGTTATCCATCAAATAGGGAAGAGCTTGGGGGCTGAACAATGTATTTAGACTTAAAAGGACAAAGGGATGCAAACTCAAGATGAAGTGAATAATTTCTACAGAGTAACTTTGCTCTCAATGTTGAATTCTTCTCCCCTTTTCCACAACTTGGATATGGCCCATTTATATCATTCAAATGGAAATGAAGGGCCAAGTCAGAACATTTATATTATATGGAAGGTCAAGGATCATGGATCCCATGGCGTGACATGGAAACCCAAAACCGTTTTTAATTTTGGGCACAAAACCCGATGTACATGGGTTGTAATGGTGCAACTTGCATATACGCATGTTGTATAGTTGTTAGGACATGTGTATGTGGAAAAACACATTTTTTAGCTCTAGGAATTGCAAAAAGGGACTTCAAGTCTGCATAGGGAATTGGAAAAAGGCCCTTTGAGCAAGTTTCCATAGGGTGAGGAAAGTCTTGCTATAACAGATGCCCCCTAATGTGTGAGGTAAGAGGAGTATCTGTGATGGCCGAAATATATTATGATTCCCAGAAGTGGAGTAATGGAGATCCAATTGGATGAACTAGTTTCCCATAAGAATATTACAATCCATACTAACTTTGCGCACATGTCTGCCAATTTTAATTACACTACATATCCATGTGGAAATATAGAAAACAGTTGTTCATGGCCATGAATAGGAAATACAAGAGTAGATACATGACATAGGTTTTCATAGTCACAAACAAGGCCCAGTGAAAACTAGTCTCAAAATAAATATGAATATATATGTATACAATGAAGTCCAATCTAATCTCCCATGATCACTGAAGTCATATAGGTATTGGTCCAATGAAATATAGCAACAATTGAAGAAAGCTACGACTATGAATTGATGTATTCAAGTCTTCTACATGATCTACCAAAGGTGCAAGTCTACATTATGTGAATAATGGAGTTGAGGTCGAACACAATGAGACTTCATTTGATTATTGGTCATTAAGGTATATCATTAACAAATGAAAGAAAACCTACCGATAATGAAAGTAGGTATCAAGGAACCGAGTACATTCTTACAAGTGTGAATAATGGATTTGAGGTCAAACATAATGAGACTTCATTTGATTATCGATCATTAAGGTGTATCGTTAACAAATGTGAGACAACCTACCGATAATGAAAGTAGGTATCAAGGCACTGAGTACATTCTTACAAGTGTGAATAAATGTGTTGAGGTCAAACACTTGAATAATCCATTGATTATGAGACATTTATGTATTCCCAATTGTCGATGGTGAGAGAACCTACGACTAATGACTGCAAGCCTATAGGTACTCATAGTAATCTAGGTCTCGTTTCAAGAATAGATGGGATGAAGTTGATGGAAGGAGACCCACTAAAATGAGAGAATTAAGAAATATATCATCATTCAACACGAGGTACAAAGAAGGAGCTTTATGATTTGGAGGAACTCAGATGAAGAAAATGTTCATGAATTCACAACCCTGTGCATATTTCACATGCACCATATACAAGCAGTGCACAAAAAATACCCTCTGAATAGAAGGCAATAAGGAAACCTTCCAACAAAGGCGAGGAAACCACCAATAAGGCTAATGGAATCCAAGACATTGTACGAATCCCACTATGTGAATATATTTCTTGTCACTGAACACAAGGGAAACCTGCTAGTCAATGACCAATGAGGAAATGTCGACTGTTGGGTTCAAGGTTACCTACCCATAATGAAAGTAGGACCAGGGTGCACGATATGACTACAACTTCATGTAACTATGAGACACACTGAGGGTATGGAAGACATGCAAAGTCAAGAGTTCTGAGAAATGGCCGACACAGGCTGATAGACATCCTTTGAACAAGAGCATGAGACATATGGATGACTCTATCATCATAGACTCACTGATGAAAGTTGAAAATTTGTGATGCAGGAGGCACCAATAAAACTCTCCATAGGGACTGGAAGAGTAACCAGTTGGGGGAGTAAACTCTAAGTAACGAGCTCAACTTCCTAAGTTCATGATAAACCCAAAATTTTGATGACAAGTGGACTCAAAAGTTTGTGCTCTGTTCAAAGGAGACACAAATGTTTCCAACATAAGATAATATTCTTTTCCCACGTATTTTTTTGTTTTTTCATAGTCAAATGAATGCTATGATACATAGGAGGAAATGAGTGTCAATAGTAAGAAACTAGTTCCAACAATGGAACATAAGTATGCTCAATGCAAGAAGGTGCATGCATGATATGGACACTCAGGGGAATGTTTCCTCTTGGGGTATATGGTGTCAAGATGCAAAGGATATAAAAAAGTATTTTCTTGGATGATGATGCAAACTGCTGAGGTGATAGGATTATAACGTGAAAGAGAGAACCGGAAATAGGCTCAATACTACAAGAAAGAGAATGAGATGCAATTACAACTTAATGCCAAAGAATGTCCTTTTTCGTAAATTTAGTCTACTTGGTTTGAAAAAGGGTTAAAATTACACCAAATAGACGTCCTTTTAAATCCAATTTATGAGTGTGAAAGAGACAAGTTCACTCAACAATATTTTCTCCTTTTTAGAGAGTTGGAAAAGATCTTAAACCAAACTCGTTGGGAGTCCCACTAGGTATATATCAGCATGCTTATGAGTAAGAAACGAGGTTCAAATGCAAAGTCATAATAGCTATAAGGGACTCTCATTCTTATGGAAAAAATCTTTGCATGGGAACCAAATGGAACAGAGGTTATAACTAGGGAACCCATGTTTGGTAAGTCTATAGCATTCAATAATGACACTTCTAGTTGCAAAAGGAAGGTTCCATGTTTCTACTAAATGGGTTCGTACCTAAGGTATATGAATTGCAGTTATATGATAATGAAAATTTCCAAAACGGAGTGATGGCCTATCCTATATGTTGGTCAACGAAACTACCTACCAAATTTACTAATGAGTGACATGGCGCTATAAACCGCAAGAATCCCTGGATAAAACCACCAAAACTAGATCCATCCATTGCTTTATTAGTCCATTAGGCCAAAATATTAGCAAAAACTATGCAAAGTGGGTAAAATTTTTCTATAAATAGTGAAAATAACCAATTTTACTATACCATTTGTATTTTTTACCCAAATAGTGCATTTTGGACCAAATTGCCTCGAATTTCAACTATGGATTGCAGGAGCCATGAGTGATAGAATTAACAACCGTCTAGACCAACTAAGTAATCTTTCCCTTCTCTTCATTTCTAGTGGATTAGACTTCGCAATTAGGTCTCCTTTTCTGAGTATTCCAAAGCACAAATTAGAAACTAGGGTGTATGTGTGTTGTAATTCATCGGGTCATGTATACACAACCCTATACACGATTGTTATCAAAACAGACCATGCATATGCAACCCTATACATGATTGTGTAAGATGCATCTCACGTACAAGTCCATCGATTTGATTTTTAAAATGTTACTGACTCAAAAAATGATTTTAAACTTCTAGGATGGTGCTAGTGTGGAGAGAAAGAGAGCATGAAGAGGTTGATGTTGTAGTGGAGAGAGATCTAGGGGCCCAAATGACATTAAGAAGATGTGGGCTTTATAAATTTTTGTCTCTCAAAGGCGTGAGGGATCAAGTGAGACTTCTCCAAATGTTGGTGAACTATTGGGATCCATATACAGAGACCTTCAACCTTGATGGGAAACTATTAAGGATTGAAGTTGAGGACATATACTTTTTGATGGGATTTTCATGTTAGGGTGAGGTGGTGAACCTCAAATCCAGGGGATATGGGAGTAGCATGAACATAGAGGACTACATAGCCACTCATTGCATTGCAGGGACCAAGAATGTAGGGAGCCAACTCCCGATCAGAGATATCAACGATATGAGTCTCAATATTGTTGTCCTAGTGTTGACATGGATCATAGGGTCAACCTCATTGCATCAGGAATCAAGGCCACTTATGTTCTATTCAGTGGAGTTCTTGCGACCCGTGGTTTACGATTGGTGCACCTCATTACTGGCCAACATGAAGAGCCAACTGACAAACTGCAAACATGGTAGAAAGAGAAACTTCTAGTTTGTGCCTATCCTATGTAGTTTTTTCTTCGAGCGGGTTCTAGGCTTGGACCCTAGAGTCAAGATTGTTCTGCATGAACTTCGCGATCCATCCATGGCATGGTGGACTAAGGTGATGAGGTGGTTGGGGGGTGGTAGGGTACCAACACCCTACAACGATGATTTTTTCTTCTAGTGGCGTCAACAAGTGATAGCTCTGGAGGACTAACCTTATGCAAGGATCGAATTTAAAGGAGATTCAGACGTGCCATTACCACTAGGTTCTTTCTATAGAGACATAGGTATGAATTTGTTTTTTGAATATTTTTTTTTTTTGTATTTTTTTAGAATAAAACAAAAATATTTTTGGATGATGTCAAGTACTAATTAAACATGTATGTTACACAGATGTGGGTCTGCGATGACTAGACGGTATTCCACGACACCAGCGAGGACCTTGGGGGGATGATCTAGCGAGAGGAGATGATGAGAGTGCTTCAAAACATGCAGGGCAATTGGTCTCATTTGACACAAAGAATTCCCATGGTTCATGTAGAGGTTCTGTCGGAGGTGATGCAACGACAGGTGGTAGGTGTGCCATGTGCTTGGGTGTGAATCTTTCGGCGTCTTGAAAATTCCCTACTATGATATCATGAAACACATATGACACCACAGGTGTAGATGTTATGATTACTGTATTGATCAACCGTATATGTATTTTGAGGGTGTGAGCCCCAATTTGGTACTATAACACCATATTTTTTGGAGAGATGAAATATAAAAAAATTGATCTTTGACTTTACTTATATTACAATGTGTACATTGGTGGATGTGTTTTCTTTGCTTCAGTTATGTGACAAATGCCAATATAAAAAATAATTAGTGTATGCATTAGATACATAATTAGAACTTATAGGTATGTGATGATAAGTAATAAAATAAAAATGTCATTCCAAAATTCATACCTGTAGGAATCATCAGAGTAGAATAGGATCTCACACACGCTAACTTCCACTCAACTGACATAATACTAAATGGGATTCTAGGCTAACTTCTAAAGAATGAATACCATGTGAAATGGCATCACATAAAATATCTTTAATGGTGCTATATTCGGCCACATTATTCATTGATGGCCCTAGGAAAA
Source organism: Picea engelmannii (assembly GCA_009831015.1). Taxonomy (NCBI): domain Eukaryota; kingdom Viridiplantae; phylum Streptophyta; class Pinopsida; order Pinales; family Pinaceae; genus Picea; species Picea engelmannii. The sequence continues at coordinate 101,924 of ML807845.1, forward strand.
TGCCACATGAAGACACCAGTAGTCCCTCAGGTGAGTAAGCAACCCAAGAGGAGGAAGCCAAGTTCTGTGTATGATAATTGGCCTCGTCTATGAATCCTAAGTAGACCGAAGAATCTATTGACATATTCCAACCAAGGGAAAACTTGATAAGAAAGCTGAAGATGAAAAGTGGAAAATATATATACACTAAAATACATTAGTATACAAAGAGTTATGCCCAATCTTGGGGATCAAGCATAGTATATTTTAAAGTAGATCCCATTCCTAGGCTCAACCATCATATTCCCTTCATAATATTCTAATTCATAGGCTCCTTTTTCTAAGACATGTCACACGATATAGGTACTGTGCCACATGGGTTTGAACTTGCTTGCCCCCAGTGATTCTTTGTCTTGGTTGTACAGAAGGACCAAGTCACCCTCAATGTACTACTGAGGACATGCAGACTTATCATATTGGACCTTGACACGTAATTTATTTTCTTTGATAGCCATGGAGGCATCTCGATGTTTCTCATCTAGACTCTATAGGTGTATGAGGCATTGTTCGAATCATAAGTGTGAGGTAGGAGCATAATTGGCAATCTAAGAGTAGGGATTTCAAATTCAATAGGTAGGATCGAATCCACACTGTGTACTAACTGGAAAGGAGAAAAATTAGTGGAAGTATTAACCGATGTTTGGTATGCCCAAAGAGAAAGGTAAAGCATTATATGCAAGTTAGATTTTCTCTAGCTAACAATTTTCTGCAAAATGGTCTTGAGAGACTTGTTCATGACCTCTACTTGTCCATTTTATTGGGGGTAGTAAGGGGAAGAATGACCATGTTTAAACCCCAATTTCTATGCTAATTCTTTCATCATTTCGTTCTGAAATTGAATTCCATGATTAGTGACAATATCACTCAACATTCCAAACTTGGTTATAATTTGATTGAACATGAAAAATGAAATAGTCTTACCATCGAATTCAATTGTAGGCATGGCCTCAACCCACTTAGTAAAGTAGTATACAACCATGATAATATGTTGATTCCCCCAAGCTAAAGTTGGGTTGCAATCCATAAAATCCACCCCCCACTTAGTGAAGGGACCGACAATAATGACCGGGACAAGAGGGGATCGATGCGAGAACATATTTTGAGTGAACACCTAGCAGGGGTGACACTTATTTACCGCTTTGACACAATATTTAAAATTAGATGGCCAAAAATAACCGACTCACAAACTTTTATAGGATGTTGCAAGCCCGGATAGATGACCACCACAAGCCCCACTGTGACAGTCATTAAGAATAGAATCATCTTCCTTTTGAGTCAATAAATGATGAAATATATTGTCTACTCCTCGATGATACAAAGTGTCTCCGATGATAAGGTATTTCTTAGCTTGATATCGTATACGTCGTCGATCAGCTCTTAGAAGATGTTGCGTGAACTTCAAGGTTTCTAGATATATCACAATGTCTTCATACCAAGGGTCTAACAATGAAACAAGAAAAATGTGTTCATCCACAAATGAATCAACACGAATAACATCCTCATCTAACCAAGGGAAGTCCGATATTAACTCGGTGAAAACTAGTGATTTCTTAGATTTCGCAGAAGAAATATCGAGATCAAATTATTGCAAGATGACAATCTATTTATTATATTTCCACCCTATGATATTCCTAGTAAGAACATATTCAAATGGATTGAAATCAACAACCACGGTAGTTTTGCAAAAAAATATATAGTGTCATAATCGTTGAACTGCATGAACGACATCCAAAGCTATCTTCTCAACATGAGAATACTTGAGTTCAGGGTTGACTAAGTTTCAACTAAGATAGTAAACGATGTGCTCACAGAGCTCATAATCCTCCTAAACTAAAAACATACCAATCATCCCTTCAGATGTTGTAACACATCCACGATGGGGCATAAAATTTTTTGATTTCCTTAAAGGAGAGGAACTCCATTCTTGGTTCCTAATTTGGAAGGTCATGGAACTAGTCCGACGTCCTGGTCAAGGATCGTTCTTAACTCTATTGAGCTGGAGAAGCTCTTCGATTCCTGATTGGAATGTTATGAATGGATCCATAGGCCCTTCCTTGAAACTCACCCTACGTGACTAAAAACCAAGTGTGAGCCTCACCTCCACATGGCCAAGGGTTGTGACCGCATGCCTATGCAAAAGGCACGTCATGATTTCATGTGTCAGGTATTCAACATGTGAGTCAACCCTGACTCTTGATTCCCGAAACTCCGAAAAGAGCTCCTCCTGGGTTAGATCAATGGTCCACGATCTCCGTGATCCGATGGACCAAATATCCCTTTCACTTATTGGGACTTCATATTTCATGAAATCGAAAGACTTCTCTCTTCATATATTCTGATCCTCGATATCCTGATATCTTCTCCATGACAGATCAACGGTCCATAATCCTCCTCTCGATCAACGGTCGATATCCTCCTTTCGCAAATCAGAATTTCTCGACTTGTGACCTCCTAGTCACAACTTCCTTCACATCCCCAACTTTCGAAATGTCGATATTTAGGGGTTCCCAAATCTAATGGTTTGTTCTCATCTAGATCTAACGGTCCATATTTCATCGTGATTTTGCATATCGTGAAGTTGAAAGAATTTTCACCTTTATTCTCCCGATTCCTGAAATGTCAAAACTCTTCCTCTACAATCAACAATCTAGATCTCTCCTCAATCAACGACTATGATATTATCGTGCGTTTTCACTTCATGAACTCTCCCAACTCTACTCTTTGAATTCTTCACTCTGCGAGTTAGTGAAAAAATGACACTTCGCCACATGCCCTCCTTGACAACAAATGGTTTCGATGATTTCAGAACTTGTCTCGTGCACCTTCCTCCATATACAATGACTGTTGGTCCACATGCCAGATCCAACGACTTAGATCTCTTTCTCTGCACGCACTCCTGTGTCCCTAGATGTGAAGTTCAATGGTCTAGATATTCCCTCTGCAGCTTATCTGACGGAATTTTTGCTCCTCCTCCTGAGCTTTGGCACCTTTCTTCTAAGACCTGGAAGAATTCGATGCTTCAAAGGCCTCGACCTTTGCTTCCTCTGTGAGCCCTGTGACCTTAATTCTCACCTGCATTCTAGAAATTTTATCCCTCTTGAGTTTTTGAATCTTTACTCAGTTCTAAGGGAAATCGGTCCTCTTCTTCCTTAGAAGACTTCTGGTGGACCTCCTAGCACACTTTGCGCTTATCTCTTCCAAGCTTGGTTCATAGGGGATTTCAAGTTTCCACATACTCTTGCGGTAATCTTCTTACATTAGATCAATGGTATATGACCTTCCTTGATCCAATTGTCTAGATCACATCACAACTTCAGGTTTCATAAGTTTTAGTCACACCAACATGTGAATCTCCTGATGTGTAAATCCCTAATCTCGCCACTCCGACGATCAAGGATGGTCCCGATAGATTCTTAGATCTATGGTCCAAGTCATTTCGCGACGTCGAACATCGGAGGTTTTGGCCAGTCTAACTCACAATTCTCTCGAAGCATGAATCTCTCATCTCATAGATCGGACAGTCAAGAAGGACCCCGAAGGATCTAGAGACCCACAGTCCAGATCCTTTTGCGACTTTGAATGTCAGAGGTTTTATCTCCCTTACGGTGGATTCAATCAATTCATAAAACTTGCGAAGAATGAAGGAGTCGAGGCATTAATGCCTGCTCTCCTTCTTCAAATCTAATGGTCGTGACAAACCTTAGAACCTCCCGAACAGATTTCATCCTTTCATATTCCAAATGAAAGGATGTTCCTTTTCAATACTTAAAACTCGCTATACTTCTTGAGCTTCGTTAGTTACGAAAGACTTAAGAGCATGGCGCTCTTTATCCTAGAATTAATCACTTGGAAGGGTCTTATGCACATCCCTTGTGCTCCTTTATCAAGTCTAGGACTTTAGTGGTTCTTGGTCTCTTCTAGCCTTACAGAGATCCTATGCGTATCTGCACTACCTCTCCTGATATTAACCCACTTTTGTGCTCCTCCTCCTGTTTTTGGCTTAAGCCACCACAAAACGTAAGAATTTATGAGAAGAATCCATGTCTGAACCATATAATTTCTTACTTGCCTAATTATACAACCAAGCAGAAATAGAAGACTGGTCCTTTCTTCATTAATTGATTTCTCTCCTTGGGATCCGAAGGAGGTTTATCATCCACATCAAGGGAAATTTGGGGTTATTTTGATATAATGAACCCTCTTGTATAGTTTTCACATTCTTCCTCTAGTGATATCATGGCTAGTACTTTCAAGGATTCACCCCCACAGTCAGTTATTGGCAACTCAAACAATAATACATTTACATTGTCCACATGCCTTAGCATGGAAATTCCTATTTTATGATTAATTACAAATTGGGGAAAACTGGGTGTTACAATACCCTCCCCCTTAAAGGAACACCGTCCTCAGTGTTCTTTCTCAAAAACACTTGTCATGCCTTTCTCATTCAGTTGTTTTAGAAATCTCAATCCTTATTTCTCGGTTAGGTTCTTTTTCAGACCCTTAATCTTGGTCACCTTCTTTCAATAATTCTTGGACAACAAGCACATTAATCATAGTCTCCTGTGAAAACATTGCATAAAACTTTCTAGGAAAATTTTCATAATCTTAGCACAATAATTGTATGTGAAGTTTATGGATTTGTATCCACATGGTTGTTTTTTTATCCAGGCTCATTCCTTTTCCTTGACATACCCATTGGGTGCATGATCCCAATCAATATTTTACAAGAACTATCATGGTTTCATCTTCCTTGCGGTCCCTCACCCTCTAGGCCTAGGCTCAAGCATCCCCTTCTCTGTTATACAATCCCTCGGGTGATCCCTCTTGCCTTGCCAAGGTTTTCTTGCACAGGAAGAACTACCCACCATGTGCATGATCCCAATAGTTTAAAAGAACTATTAAGGTCTCCTCTTCCTTGGGTCACTCACCCTCTAGGCCCAAGCTCAGGCATCCCCTTCACTGATATAAAGTCCCTCAGGTGATCCATCTTGCCCTGCCAAGTTTTTCTCGCATAGGAAGAATTCCTGAGACTCTATCGAGTCTTATAGTTGAGGCATCCCTCAGACTCTCTCTGTCAAGGCATCCCTCTGGCTTGTGTTACCTCAACAAAATGTAATCTAGGATTTTGGTATATATATATGTATTCATATAAACTTGTGGCTTACTTCTTAATTCTCAACAGTGATTGGGGTTGTGACTTTGTTTTCCTAATAGAGTCTTCATACAGTTCCTTCACAGAGAATTCATTCAGTATGAAACTTCCTTATTGCATATCCATCACTATCTATGCTAGAATCAACCTTGATTTAGCTTTTATCTATTTACCAAACATTCCTTAAGGAATATAAACATGCATCTCTGTCATGTACCTAATTATGTATCCATACATATTCTGGTTTAGTTAACTTACATCCATGATGTATTTATCCATATTCATAATCCTAAGCCTACATGTAGTTGTCATAGGTATATTTCAAAGCCCACACACATCTTTACTTTTAAGATTAGTCATCTCAGGATTATTCACAATCCTTCTCATGTGATTCCCAAAGGCATAATCATTTGCCTCTTATTGTGACAACATAGCATCTTTTATCTTTTACCATTCTATCTAAACATATTAGTATTCCCTGAGGAAAGGGAATACATTCCCCTCAATCTATTACTTGGAACATAACTTTCATGACTCTTCAGAATGGAGTCAGCCATGCATCCATAGTATTGGTTTAATCTGGACAAGAGAGATTCTTTCTTTAGATTTCCCTCATCAGGGCAACCATATGGTGCCACTGCCTACAACTATACTCTTTCATCATACACGTGCATAATTTTCATGTTTAATATCATTCATACCTAACTGGTATCGATATCATGCTTCATATTAAGAAGCTTCACAATGCATTAAACCCATTCACTCAAGATAATTAAACACAACTAAGTATTCATCGTGCTAGCTTATTGCTTACACATTTTCCAGGTCATTTACACACATGGACATATCCATCTCCTATATCCTTTTTCCAAGGATCTTCCAAGCATACTTATGATCATGTACACACATTCGTGTATATGTAGGTGCATATATTGCACCTTTTTACCTAATGCCTTCACTTGATAGTTTAATTTCATCTTTAGCGTCCTTTAGTTTGATATTTCAGTCACTTACAGGACTAATCTCACAGTCATACCTTGTGTTGATGTTTCCTTATCTCATGGTTATAACCAACCAAGGTCACTTTCCTCTTTATGCGACCTCTTAGAAATACAACCTCCTTACCTCAGTGTCCATAGGGTCTTACCCATCTCACTTTTCTTTGTTCATGAGGAGTTATATACTCTGATTTTAATATAAAGAAGTAACTATAACTGCCAAGGATCCTATCCGATCCTATCAGATTCCTTTAATCCCACAAAGGTATTAACTATTATGAAATCCACCATCATCAGTGCCTGAACTTCTAACTTCCCATGCTTAGAATCAGTGTTACAAACACCAGGTCATCCATCCTTTAGCTTCAGTTGTCCTTGAAAAAACCCTACTACCTTCAGTTATCCACATTCAAGTATTATTATAAATGTTAATTAGCATATCCCTACTCCGATAAGAGTAGTTATCACTTTGAAAAAGGGATAAAGAAATTCTCCAGCTGAAATTCAACAAGAATTCCCAAAATCACAGGTTCAATCTGCAATCCTTCTTCTCAAGTAGTAAATGCAGATAACAATATCTCCTTATGCCACTCATACATGAGGCCAAGTAGGCCAAGTGTTGTAACCTGGCTTTGATACCATTTTGTAACACACCCACGATGGGGTATAAAATTTATCGATTTCCTTAAAGGACAGGAACTCCATTCTTGGTTCCTAATTTAGAAGGTTAGGGAACCCATCTGAACTCCTAGTCAAGGATCATTCTTAACTTTGTTGAGTTGGAGAAGCTCTTTGATTCCCTACTGGAATATTATGAATGAATCCACAGGTCCTTCCTTGAAACTCGCCCTACGTGACTAAACACCAAGCACGAGCCTCGCCTCCACATGACCATGGGTTGTGACCGCAAGCCTATGCAAAAGGCACATTGCAATTTCACATGTCGGGTATTCTACATGTGAGTCAACCTTGACTCTTGAATCCCACAACTACAAAAATATCTCCTCCCACGTCAGATCAATGGTCCACGATATCCGCGATCTGACAGACCAAATCTCCCTTTCGCTTATCGAAAATTCAGGTTTTGTGAAGTTGAAAGACTTCTCTCCTCATCTCTTTCGATCCTCGATATCCTAATATATTCTCCATGGCAGATCAATGGTCCATACTCCTCTCAATTACTGGTCTATATCCTCCTATCGTGAATCAGAATTTTGCAACTTGCGACCTCCTAGTCAGAACTTCCTTCACGTCACTAACTTTCGAAATGACGATATTTAGGGGCTTTCAAATTTGATGATTCATGCTCCTCTGGATCTAATGGTCCATATCTCGTCATGATTTCACTTATTGGGATTTTACGTATCGTAAAGTTGAAAGAATTTTCACCTTTGTTCTCCCGATTCCCGAAATGTCGAAACTCTTCCTCTACAATCAACAATCTAGATCTATCCTCAATCAACGACTATGATCATTTTGCGAGTTTTCACTTTGCAAACTCTCCCGACTCTTCTCTTTGAATTCTTCACTCTATGAGTCAGTGAAATGATGACCCTTTGCCATGTTCCCTCCTTGAAAATGGATGGTCCCGATGATTTCAGAACTTGTCTCGTGCACCTTCCTCTAGATTCAACGACTGTTGGTCCACACTCTAGATCTGACGTCTCAGATCCATTTCTCCACACACACTCCTGTGTGCCTGGACATGAAGTTCAATGGTATATATCTTCCCTCTATATATTATTTGACGACTATTGTGCTCCTCCTCCTGAGCTTTGGCACCTTTCTTCCTAGACTTGGAATATTTCGATGCTTCAAAGGCCTCGACCTTTTCTTCCAATGTGAGCCCTATGACCTTGGGTCTCATCTGTGTTCTGGAAATGCTATCCTTCCTAAGATTTTGAATATTTACTTAGTTCTAAGGGAACTCAATCCTCTGATTCCTTAGAAGAATTCTGGTGGCCCTCCTAGCACACTTTGCGCTTATCTCTTCTGATCTTGGTTCTTAGGGGATTTCGAGTTTCCACATACTCTTGTGGTAATCTTCTTGTGTTAGATAAATAGTTTATGACCTTCCTTGATCCAATGATCTAGATCACATTGCAACTTTGGGTTTCAGAAGTTTTAGTCACACAAACATACGAATATCCTGACGTGAGAATCCCCGATCTTACCAATCTGACAGTCAAGGATGGTCCCGATAGATTCTTAGATCTATGGTCCAGGTCATTTCACAACGTCAAACATCGAAGATTTTGGCCATTTCAACACACAATTATCTTGAAGTGAGAATCTTAGATCTAGTAGATCGAACGATCAAGAAGGACCCCGAAGGATTCAAAGACCCATGGTCCAGATCCTTTCGTGACTTTGGAAGTCAGAGGTTTTGCCTCCATTACAACATATTCACTCAATTCGATGAACTTGCGAAGACTGAAGGAGTCGAGGAATTAACGCCTTCACTCCTTCAAATCTAACGGTTGTGACAAACCTTGGAACCTCCCAAACATATTTCATTTGTTCATCTTCCAAATGAAAGGATGTTACTTTTTAGGGCAACCATATGGTGCACATCTCTTGCAATCCTTCATCAAGTCTAGGACTTGAGTGGTTCTCGGTCTCTACTAGCCTTGCAAAGAGCTTGTGTGTATATGCATAATCATTTGCCTATTATTATGACAACATATCATATTTTCTCTTTTTCCCTTCTATATAATCATATTAGTATTCCATGAGGAAAGGGAATACATTCCCCTCAAGCTATAACTTGGAACATAATTGATCTAGATTATTTTCGACACGAAATGAGATTGGATATATAATAAATAAATGCACAGAGATATCACATATATTCAATAATATAACATAAATGCATCAAAGATGCAACCATAAACACATATATACAGTAATACACAATTTCTATTAATGAAAGAAGTGTACAGAGACTATAAAAATACAGAGTGAAAGACTCGCTAGAATGGTGACAGCTTATCTCTGAGAAGAGATGTGATGGCTACTCGCATTTGCAAGAAGATGATTACAATGAGGCTCTGAAGTTCTTTTTTACAATAAACCGGAATTCCAAAAACCTTATACATCCAAAAACCTAACCCTAGGAGATCAAGTGCCAAAAGTCATGTGGGCCCCGTTTGGGTAAGTTGGTGCATCAACTTCCAGGGGTCGTAACTTTTTCATACGATCTCCGTTTTAGGCGTATGATAGCTCGTTGTAAAGGTATCATCGAGGAGATTCATTTCAGGGGCCCAATAATGCCTTTGGGTATCATTGAGAACTTCTATCTTGAAAAACCTTCATTTAGGCCCTCAAAATGGCCCTGGAAGTTAAAACCTGCTAAAAATAGTAAATTGCCAAAATTGCTAGAAAATTGTTTTGAGCCATTTGGAAAAGGTGTGTGGCCATCGATATCCACCTGGATCAATAACTTTCATGAATATTCATAATGGATTCATCCATGCATCCATATTATTAGTTTAATCTAGACAAGAGTGAATCTTTCTTTATATTTCCCTCATTAGGGCAACCATATGGTGCCACTGCCTACAACTATACTCTTTCATCGTACATGTGCATAATTTGCACATTTAATATCATTCATACTTAACTGGTATCGATATAAGGTTTCATATTAAGAATCTTCACAATGCATTAAACCCACTCACTCAAGCATAATTAAACACAACTGAGTATTCATCATGCTAGCTTATTGCTTACATATTTTCTTGGTCATTCACACACATGGACATATCCGGCTCCTATATCCTTTTTCCAAAGATCTTCCAAGAATCCTTATGATCATGTATACACATTTGTGTATATGTAGGTTCATCTATTTCACCTTTTTACCTAATTCCTTCACTTGATAGTTTAATTTCATCATTAGTGTCCTTTAGTTTGAGATTTCAGTCACTTACAAGACTAATATCACAGTCATACCTTGTTTTGATGTTTCCTTCTCTCATGGCTATAACCAACCAGGGTCACTTTCCTCTTTATGCAACGTCTTAGCAAGAAAACCTCCTTTCCTTAGTGTCCATAGGGTCTTACCCATCTCACTTTTCTCTGGTCATGAGGAGTTGTATACTCCAATTTTAATATAAAGAAATAACTATAAATATCAAGGATCCTACCCGATCCTATCTAATTCCTTTAAGCCCACAAAGGTATTAACCATTATGAAATCCACCATCATTAGTTCCTGAAGTTCCAACTTCCCATGCTTAGAAGCAGTGTTACGAACACCAAGTCATCCATCCTTCATCTTCAGCTGTCCTTGACAGAACCCTGCCACCTTCAAATATCCACATTCAAGTCTTATTATAAATTTTAATTAGTATATCCCTACTCAGATAAGATTAGTTATCAATTTGACAAAGGGATAAAGAAATTCTCCTGCTGAAATTCAAAAAGAATTCCCAAAATCATAGGTTCAATCTGCAGTCCTTCTCCTCGAGGAGTAAATGCAGATAACAATATCTCCTTACATGAATTGTACATGATCCCAAATAGGCCAAGTGTTGTAACCTAGCTCTGATACAATTTTGTAACACACCCATGACGAGGCATAATTTTTTTTTATTTCCTTAAAGGACAGGAACTCCATTCTTGGTTCCTAATTTAGAAGGTCAAGGAACCAGTCTGACCTCCTTGTTAAGGATCATTCTTAACTCTGTTGAGATGGAGTATCTCTTCGATTCCATGTTGGAATATTATGAATGGATCCACAGGTCCTTCCTCGAAACTCACCCTGCACAACTAAACAACAAGCACGAACCTCGCCTCCACACGACCACGGGTTGTGACCACACGCCTATGAAAAAGGTGCATCACGATTTCGTGTGTTGGGTATTCTACATGTGAGTCAAAATTGACTGCCAACTTCTGAAACTCTGAAAAGAGCTTCACCTACGTCATATCAATGATCCACGATCTCCGTGATCTGATGGACCAAATCTCCCTTTTTCTTATCGGGACTTCGTGTTTCGTGAAGTTGAAAGTATTCTCTCCTTAGATATTCCAATCCCCAATATTATGATGTCTACTCTGCGATAGATCAACGGTCCATACTCCTCCTCTTGATCAATGTTCTATATCCTCCTTTCGTGAATCATAATTTCACGACTTGCGATCTCCCAGTCACAACTTCCTTCACATCCTTTACTTCTGAAATGCCAATATTTAGGGGCTCCCAAATCTGATGGTTCGTGCTCCTCTGGATCTAACAGTCTAGATCTCATCGCAATTTTGCGTATCATGAATTTGAAATAAGTTTCACCTTTGTTGTCCCAATTCCAGAAATGCCAAAAATATTCCTCGACAATCAACGGTCCAGATCTCTCCTCAATCAATGAATGTGATATTTTTACGAGTTTGCACTTCACAAACTCTACTGACTCTGCTCTTTCAATTCTTCACTTTGAGAGTCAATGAAACAATGACCCTTTTCCATGTGCCCTCCTTGAAAATGGATGGTCTTGATGATTTCAGAACTTGTCTCGTGCATCTTCCTTTGGATCCAATGACTATTGGTCCACACGCCAGATCCAACAACTTAGATCTATTTCTTCGTGCGCACTCCTGTGTGCCTAGACATGAATTTCAATGGTCCATATCTTCCCACTGCAACTTATCTAATGACTGTTGTGCTCCTCCTCTTGATCTTTTGCACCTTTCTTCCCAGACTTGAAAGATTTCGATGCTTCAAAGGCCTCGACCTTTGCTTCCTCTGTGAGCCCTGTGACCTTGAGTCTCACCTGCATTCTGGAAATGCTATCCCTCTTGAGCTTTTGAATATTTACTCAGTTCTAAAAGAACTTGATCCTCTGCTTCCTTAGAAGACTTTTGGTGGCCCTCTTGGCACACTTTGTTCTTAGCTCTTCTGAGCTTGGTTCTTAGGGGATTTTGAGTTTCCACATACTCTTGCAGTAATCTTCTTGTGTCAAATCAATGATATATGACCTTCCTTGATCCAACGATCCACATGACATTGAAACTTCAAGTTTAAGAAGTTTTAGTCATACCAACATGCAAAAATCCCAATCTGTGAATCCTCGATATCACCAATATGATGGTCAAGGATGGTCCCGATATATTCTTAGATCTACAATCCAGGTCATTTCACAACATCGGACGTCGAAGGTTTTGGCCAGTCCAACTCACAATTTTCCTAAAGCACAAATCTCCAATATTGTAGATCAGACAGTCAAGAAGGACCCTGAAGGATCCAAAGACCCATGGTCCAGATCCTTTCGCAACTTCGAACGTTAGAGGTTTTACCTCCCTTACGATAGATTCACTCAATTCACTAAACTTGTGAAGACTGAAGGAGTCGAGGCATTAACGCCTGTGCTCCTTCTTCAAAAATAAAAGTCGTGACAGACCTTGGAACCTCCCGAATGGATTTCATCCATTCATCTTCCAAATGAAAGGATGTTCCTTTTCGATACTTAAAACTCGCTATCATTTCTGAGCTTCATCAGTTATGAAGGACTTAAGAGAGTTGTGCTCTTTCTCTTGAAATTAATCACTTATAAGGGTCTTTTGCACATCTCTTGCGCTCCTTCATTAAGTCTAGGACTTGAGTGGTTCTCGGTCTCTGCTAGCCTCGCAGAAATCCTGTGCGTATATGCACTACCTCTCCTGAGCTTAACCCACTTCATCCTCCAAGGGAATTAGAACAATAGGAGTTTTGCATGTGTACATGAAACTATACCTAAGGTCGACGAACTCAGAGTTCGTGGTTTTGGCTTAAGCCACCACGAAACGTAAGCATTTACGAGAACAAGCCATGCCCAAACCATATAATTTCTTACTTGCCTAATTACACAACCAAGAATAAATAGAAGGGATATAGTATATCCATTAAGAAATCATGCACATTTCTGAAAACATTCACAGTATATCCAATTTCAATACATAGTTACAGCTCAATTACACAGGGTAGGAGAATATTTATCTATTACAGGTTGCCGCCAACTAATTGATTATGGGTGTTCATCCTTCCACCCTACCATAGGCTCAGAGGCACTCACTCTTAGCACTCTGGTCACCCCCATTCCAAGCCATGATATCACCAGGGAACTCTTGCAGTTCTCAAGGATTCTTTCTTTGTTCAGCTTCCACTCGAGTTCTGTTCTCTGCAACTTTCATAGATTTCTCTCTATTATGGCCTCAAGGAGGTTTATCAGATGCTCACTTAGCATCAATCTCATGACCTTCTATTCATTATCCCCTAGATATCTCCACGCATCTCCCTTATAATATTTTTCTCTCGTCTTCTCTCTTGCTGGCCTCTTCTCTTCTCGTTCTCGTGTGTATATATCTTACCTTCCTTCTATTCAAAGGAAGCTTGGGTTTCCTTGGTTTTCCAGACCCTACAGTACTTTATGTTGATGTTCTATAGTTAGACCATACTCCCATTCATGGGGGTGGTTGATAATTCAACCACTGGTCCTTTCTTCATTAATTGATTTCTCTCCTTGGAATTCGAAGGAGGTTTATCATCCACATCAAGGGAAATTTGGGGTTAATTTGATATAATGAACCCTCTCATATAGTTTTCAAATTCTTTCTCTAGTGATATCATGGCTAGTACTTTCAAGGCTTCACCCCCATAGTTAGTTATTGGCAACTCAAACAATAATACATTTACATTGTCCACATGCCTTAGCATGGAAATTCCTATTTTATGATTAATTACAAATTGGGGAAAATAAGGTGTTACAGACATGGAAATATAAAGAAAGTAATATCTACTGTAGTCTAGAGGATTTAATAGAGGCATTGATACTAAGTATTTCTCCAGAGCATCGAAGGATTCCTAGTCTCTCTCATCCCATATAAAAGGAGTGTCCTTCTTCAAGATACGCATGAAACCCTTCATAATATTGGCATAGTTTACTATAAACCGAAGTAAAAAATTATATTTCCCCTATAAACCTTAAAGATGATGAATAGTGTGTCGGGTAAGAAATCAATGTATTTCCTCAACCTTTTATGGATCCACCATGATCCCAGTCTCAGAGACTAAGAATCCTAGAAGATGACCTGACCTAATGCAAAAGATTCATTTATGAGGGTTCAAATAGATGTTGTAATAGCAATATCTTTCAAAAACTAGCCGAAGGTGGGTAGAGTGATCCAGTCTCTTGCGGGAATGAGCAGTGAGATCATCGATATAGGATTTGAATATATGCTTGATATCATGAAACATGAAGGTCATATCTTATTGGAAGGTTGCTCCAAAAGTTTTAAGGATGAAAGGCATTTTACGGTATGAGAAAGTACCCCAAGGACAAATAAATTCCGTCTTATGTTGATCCCCAGGATTAATCTGAATTTGGTTGTATCTTGAAAATCCATCCATAAAAGAAAAAACCTTGCTTCTTGCACACTCATCAAGAATTTGATCAACGAAGGGTGTCGGGAAGTTGTCTTTAGGACATGCCTTATTCAGGTCTTGAAAATCCATGCATACATGGATGGTTCATTGATTCTTATTCACAGGAACATGATTGGATACCCATTTAGTCAAGGGAACCAAGTAGATAAATCCAACATTAAGAAGTGTTTCCACCTTTTTCTTAATAGCAGGGGCGTTCCTAGGATTGACAACTCTAAGTCATTTTCGAACAGGTTTGGCATCTAGGTAGGTTTTAATTTCATGTTCGAAAATTTGAGGGTCGATTCCTGGCCTCTCTTCCAATGACCAAGTGAATACATCAGAGAATTATTTGAAGAGCTCGATGTAGATCATAATTTATTCCGACAAACAATCCGCACTGATGTATACATTTTCAACCTTACCAGGAATACGAGAGATATCGGTCATGACGGTAGGAGAGATATTCTCCATGTTTCCCTTGGCATAAATTCCATGTCTATCAAGTTGAACTAAGGCGTGACCGACTATCTTTCTCAAAGTAGATCTAAAATCTTCTTGTTCAATTCTAGCAATTTCTGGGAGGAAATAAGAGCAATGGTGCATATCATCCCATGGCCTGTTAGAACCATTGACTGCCTCAACTATTTCTTCATCTGAGGGTAAAGTATCATTGAGGTACTCATGTGAGAAAGACGATGAAGTGGCCCATACAGGATTACGAATAGGATCCTCCTCATCTGTCTGTGAGGTGACATTATATGGGTCATAAAAAGAGTCAAGAACAACTTGATATGTTATCTCTACTACCGACAGTGGCATAGCCATTCCAGTATGTGACTGACCTTCACAAGATGCAGTCGAGGAAGGTAGGGTCCAAGGATATTTAAAATAAGAAGTGAGGAAAGGAATATACCTCATTGATGAAGTAGACCTATTGGACATGGCATAGATATGATGAATTGATGCCATGAAATAAAAGGTACCCATAAGGGCTGAATACATTCTGACACCAATATTCTCAGTTTCCAACTGAGAATTGTCGATCACGGGGAGCGATGGTCCAATCGATGCATTGAGGCTAGCGTATGCAAAGGACAACTGGTCGATCGTCATGATATTCCCATCATGAGGAAAGCATAGAATATGAAAGATGGACTATATGAATGCAACTATAACATAAGTCCTGTTACATCCTAGTAACAAGGTATAGTCAAGGGGTGCATCAACCACCTCGACATCCATCTCCACCATCTTCCCACCTAACTGGACCGACAAGGTAGGAATAATATCATGGGGATGGAAATAATGACTGTCAAATGTGGTCAACATGTTCAAATATTGAGAGAGGGTTGGATAGACAATGGATTTCTAATAGGTTAAGGACATGATGCATGTTGTAGCACCTTCATTAATGGCAATACGTTTGATGGTATACTTTGAGTAATCCACGTGGATTTGGAATGCCACATGGTAAGTCAAGCGAGGATTCACATCCATGACATAAAACTTGATAAATTTAGAGCCACAAGGATTTAGAGCTCCTAATGCATATAACAAGGAATTCCTCTGTGAAGGACACATCTAGAGTACCTCCATATCCAACATCACGCAAGGGGTTTGACCGAGATCCTTAACAATAGAGTAATTTTGGGCGGCTCTAGGATTACGGTTTTGGGTAGAGAGCTTGAGAAATCCTTTCGGAATATGAGGTAGAGGCTCTGGATTTTTGATCTGTAAAGGTGCCTCTAGAGGAGGGAGAGACTCTAGACCAGGTATAGTCTATGAAGAACTATAACCTTGAGACCGAGTGGCTACATTAACGTAATACTTGACAATACTAATGCATAGATGGTTACCGTCTTGTGTCAATGGCTTTTGACTTCCACTCATCGCATTTATGGAATTCGAGGATCTTGAGTCCATGTGCTTATTATGTGGAAAAGGATTAGTTAGCACAATAGGCAGTAGAGATAAAATTCTCGCAGCTTCCACAAGTTTGGGGAACAAGTGGGTAAGGTGATCATCTGTACAAAGATGCAGGGAAACTTCACATTTCGCCTTTGTTTCTTTCCCTAACCAACATTATTATTCGACTTCTCATTATTACATTGTCCTTGGGTTTATTATTATTATTCCTCCCACCCTTACAATTTTTACCACGTCCTTTATTTGTATTCTCTCCTAGTTGTTGGTTACCATTTGGGTTGGTCGATGATTGCACATAATGTACATCTGCCGACTGAGTGGGAGTGGAGGACACATACAAACCTTTCCCTCCTACATACTGGTTTAGAGACAACTCTTTCAATCAAATTTTCATAAAGTATGTAGATTTCACATTTGCAGAGCCTACAATACCATCAGCGTGAGGCCCATGATTTTGTCTAGGTTCATATCTTGACCTTAGTGCGTTCAAAATAATTTTGTATAACATCCCAGACTGAGCATATATAAGATCTAATTATTGGGCCTTTAAAATTGCTTCTTCCTCATATGTAACTCCGAATGTCAAAATATCCTTTGAAATATAAGGTTGTAGAGACTTAAGGAACCATTACAAAAGGAACTGTGGAGGTATGTAGGCCTTGATCAACCTATTCCATTTGTGCCACTCTTGGATGTGATCTGAGATGTGGGTGGCTTTGTCCTGGAGAAAGGCCAAAATAAGTTCTATGTCAGCATCGTAACAAACTGACAATTGGAAGTGGTTGAGGAAGACTAAAACCATCTGATTAAAAGTTTCGTACATCCCCCCTGGTAGCTTTATGTACCATTTTGCTGCAACCCCCGTGAGAGTGCGTTGAAATAATATTAAATAAATAGAATCATTGTTAAAGGAATTAGAAGAACACCAAAGATGAAAAGTAGTGATGTGATCACCAGGATCCTCACCATTCTTTCCTTCGAATTTCAAAATATCCAAAGGAATATCAGTGGGGATGGGGGGCCATTTCGGGTCATGATGCACAGGGTCATTCATTAATCTAGAAAATTCTGACAGATTGAGCGTGGCCAGAAAAGGGAGACAGGGTTGCAACATCTGGCCTCAAGCTCCCAAGAAAGATTGTTGTTGGGCAATCATAGCCAATACAGGATTCTGGTATGCACGTCCGAGATTGTAAAACCCCCCTATGAACTGATTCATAAGGTGTTGGTTGGGAACCATTCCAGTAGGAATGTTATGATGAGGATTGTAAATATTTCCCCTAGCCGGAATAGCTCCAGGTTGGAGGTTTCCCAAAGTGTTAAATTGACTTCCTCTGGGTGTGAATCTGGAGGATAGAGGTGGATTCGTCACGCTAAACGTGTTGGTCAGAATCGCCGTGGTGGAGGTAGGTGTAAAGGATGGAACATAAGAAACAATTTTTATACCAAGTTGACCACTCCATCCAGGAGAATTACTACTAGGATTAGATCAGAGGTGAAAAGGAGGCAGGATTTGAATCATAGGATTTGTTTGAGGGATATGAGCACCACAAAATGAGAATGGGATATGCGGAGGAGCCACACCTTCAAGTCCAATACTAGTATTTGGTTTAGATGTTGGAATGGAGGATGAAAATTGTGATGTGAAATTCGGCATACCATAAGAAAAATGGCCAGAGGCCATAGAGATGGACTGAGTATTGTATCCATGTGTTGGGGCTTAGAAATTTCATATTTTCATCCACCTTTCCCTTCATCATTCTTCACATTTCATCGCTCCATTAACCTTTCATGATATCAATTTCATAAATATATTTGGGTTTCACCTTATTATTTTCTACTTTATTCATTTTAGTATTAAAATGGAATTTGTGATTAAATATTAGAAAATCGACATGTTTTCATAAATATCTCAAAAATGTGTGAGCTTTGTAATGTGTAGGAATATGTGAAGAATTAATACAAAAGGACTTCTTGAATACTTCCTCCACCATTTCAATATGTGAGGAGATGTTTCAAGCCTATTTCAAGGAGAAGATCATGGGGAATGGATAACATATCTTATCCAATATATATGAGAGATATGTGTGAGGATTTGAAGGGATTATATTTTGTAATAATGGGAAATTTGTTGAGAGAAAAGTGGATCTATAATTATGAGATGGTTATCTTATCTTCAAGGCTCTCATGTATAAAAGAGAGTGCTCTCTCTTCATGAGGGGGTAGTCATTGAATATTCATTTAGTAGTAGTCATTAGGATTCGAGTAGAAGTMTGGAATGAATCTTAGTATGTAGAGTTTGGGTTTTGTAATATTGGAGAAAGGGTTTCTTAGTTTGATTCATGTTTTCATTATTGTTTCATGATTTTTCATTTGATTCTTGTAATGTAATTTGAGATTTCTTTATTGTTAGTGTGAGCTCACATGTGACATTTTGTTTCTCTTCACATGTTGTTTATCCTTTGACACAATTTTCCATTCCTAGATTAATTTCATTTACACAATTTCATTTCAGTCGTGTGTTGTAGCAATTCAATTCCAGGTAGTGTGTTTCAGCTTCTTGCATTAGATTAATGATTCAATTTCAGCTGTATCTTTACCATTAGATTAGGTTAAATTAGCTTCAATCATACATATACTTTGAATGTGCTTCGTAAGTTTACGAACCTCAGATTGACAAATTAAATAGTTGGGAAAGTACTACAACTCAATTAATACAACATTAGTTCGGCCCAATGTAACGACTATTGTTCCCTTGTTACGATTGATGTTCCCTTTGTAGGTAGTGTTGTTCATTTGAACGGAACAATTTTTGTTCCTTTTACGATTGTTGTTCCCTTTACAGGTTTTTCATCTCTAGAGGATGAGGTATTGAAAACTAAAGGTAATAACCTACGTATGAAACAAGTAAAATTCTTGTGCCAATGCCTACCTTGAACTGATGCATAGAGGTTGTTTTTAGGACATCTTTAGAGCCCAACATTTTGGTGTCGTTGTTGAGGAAGCAAAATGGATTGAGGTATCATTTTCCTTTTTCATTTCAATTCATGCAAGTGTGATCTAAATGTGTTGGTAAGGGGTCATAGAAGATACTTGAGTGGAGAATCCTCATGTTCTCCCTACCAACTATGTAAGTGTGAATTTCAATTTCTGCAAAGAGTGTTTCAATTCCTGCAAATTTCAATTTATGCAAGAGTGTTTAATTTATGCAAGTGTGATCTACATGTCTTGGTAAGAGAGTCATAGAAACTACTTGATTGGAGAATCCTCATGTCCCTTCCAACTAATAAGAGCATTTGATTTCTGCAACTGTGAAGACTAATTGTTTTATGTTTCAATAAGAGTGCTTTTACTTAAGTTTTTTTTATTTAGATTTTAGTTTTGGGTGTTGTAAGAATATATTTAACAAGATGGTTTAACAATGAATTTAAGCTTGGAACAACTCACTCAGATCCTTGCAAAGGTTGGGATATCCTCTTCTCACAAAGAGGAGATCTTAACAACAGTCGAAGGCTTAATTACTCCTCCAACAATGAACGAGGCATCAACATTTGAGGGATCCTACACATTTGATGAAGAACAATTATGCAAGCAAGAGGTCAAGGAGGACAAAAAGGAGTTGCAGCATGATCTGAAGGAGGGAAATTGTGCCTACAAAATCCTTATCGAACGATGGTTTCAAGTGAGTACGAGGTTAGATTCATTTAGTTTTTCTTTTTCCTTTTTTAATTTACTGTTTCAACAAATAATTTCGCACATTCATACATATTTCTGATTCTCATTTTTGAAATTAAAAGATAACATATTATTATTTCTGTTACGTGCATGGCTACACTGGAATTTTGACTACACGTAACTAATCTCTAATTTTTAATTAGCATAGAGTAGGTAGGGTAAACGAATAAAACCATTCTTTTGTTTTCTAGTTCTTGTTTTTGTTTCGAATAAGTATGCTCTCTTCATGCACCTTGTTGCGATATGGAAGATCATAAAGTAGAGATCAAAGGAATGACTATGAGATGTTTTGAGGAATGTTTTGGTATTGTTGAAGATCTAAACAAAATGTTTAAATCAATTTTTGTCTTCAATTTTCAAAATCAATTTGTCTCCATTTGCTAAAGAATTTTATTCAATTTGATTTGTCTCAAATACTAATAAAGTTTCTAGTTTTATTTTATATATATATATACAAAATGCAGAAATTGAACTGAAGATATATCACAAACTGGGATCTGGGTTCTTATGATTTTTGGACAGGAAATGCATTATGTTATGATAAAAAAATCCAGTAAATTTCAGGCCAACTTAGTACACATTTTTCGAGAAAATCAATATAGTCACCTTCATCCATTTTTCATTTTTATAAAAAACTATGATGTGGGTATTGCTGATTTGTGGCGTGTAGAAGCATTTGGACCATAGGAACCTACCTGCAAAATTTCAGCTCAACCCAATTCACTATTTGTGATAAAATCATATTTTATGTTCGTTGTTACACCCTGCAAATACACCCCTATAACAACCTGCAACAAAAACAATAATAAGAATTAAAAAAAAAAATCGAATACAATATCACAGTAATAGAAATTGACGTAATGATTAGGAGATCCGATTTTATGGGCAAAGGTTCTGGGGTCAAACCCCATCCACGCCATTCTTTATGCCATATTTTCAGCGATTTAATGCACTTTCTATGGACAATCTGACAGTCTTTTGAACACGAGAAACTTCACCAAGATTTGGCAATGATTTGTTAGTTATGTGTTTTTGTTGAAACTCAACTATTTTTGGAGTCGCCCTTGGTTTTAGCATCCTTGAGAACAAAAATTATACGCCTATAATGTTGATAGCATGCGAGAAGGACAATTTTAATTTTGGGTGCTTTGTTTTCCATTTTTCTGTTAGTATCATTTCTATTTCTATTTTTGCATTTTCCTTTGATATGTAAAACAAAAACAAAATAAAAACTATAAAACCATAAAAAAAAATTCATTGTTTTATTGAGAAAAACAATAAATAAATAAGTAAGACCACACAAAGAAAAAATCATTATGAAAATGAAAAATGTATGGATAAAGAAGTTCTTGTTATTTGTTTTAGTTCTGGCTTTACTTCGTGTTGTATGTAGTTGAACAAGTAGTGGTATCTACTCAGATTGTGATGATAAACGTGTTTCCATAAACTCTTTAAGTGCAAGCGTCCACAAAGAGCACATTTGGATCCCTGTACAATTGCATACAAGCAATATTGCCAATTAAAAAAAAAATTGAAAAAAAATTATAAAAATCAAACATTCTAAAAATCAAAATTGCARATGGATCTCAAACATTTCCTAAAAACAATAATCTCCAAACATGTTTTTTTTATGCCTTATGATGATTTTTTTTTYTTAAGTCACTTCAAGAAACAATCAATGATGAAATAAGCACACGACAACAACAGGTACAAAAACACATTTTATCTCTCTTTTTTCGTTGCATTCATACTTAATCTCACATTTTATGTTTTATGATGATATCACAAGTTTGATTGCAGGATTAGTACTAAGTTTGATTGCAGGAATTAAAACGCTCGCATTCCATGCCATAGTGATTTTCAAGAATCACAATTTTTTTTTTGAAAAACATGCTTGTTGCAAGCTTGAAGGACTTGATTCTCATTATACACATCATGATGATTGTTGTTACACAAACCCATCCATACAACCATTTTGCATCATGAATTATTTGCTCATCTTTATCCTTCAAAGAACATTTTTCATCTTGGTGTTGAAGCCCATCTTCCATTTCCTTATCTATCATGGATTCACACACTCTTATCTTTCTGAGTCGCATACATCTCTTGATCTTTTTCAGTTCATTTTTCCTTGTCAATAAAAGCATTGACTACACTGTCTTTCCATAAACATTGTTTCTATTGAGATATTTCCTATAGTCCTACCAATTTGTTTTGTGAAAACTTGTGTTGACTGATGTGGGATTCCTTAAGGCCCACCTTTCAACAAGTCTTGCCCCATCGACCTCAACACCTTATCTAGGATATAGAATAGATTCTAGTTTGAGTACCTAGAGGCTTGCATGTCTTAATGGAAAGTTCTCTCGCTGACAGTCATGGGAATACATCAATGTCCCTTGATTATCAGATCTTGCAAGTGTCTTGACATCATCTCATTCATTCGCACTTCGTAAGATGTACTCGAGTACCTTGGAACTCATTGATATCAATGGTGATTTTTCCTCGGATTGGTTAAAGACATGCATCAATGTATGGTAATCCAATGACTTCTCTTCATGCTTGACATCGACACATTCAGTTGCATGACTAGAATTGTACCATCGGGTGAATACTGTACACTTTTTCATGACTCCATCAACAATTGCAGCAATATTTTTCAACTATATGAGAGTAACATAGTTCCACTTTCATTGATCTAGGTGGATATTAGTGGCCACCCACCTTTTCCAACTAGCTCAAAACAATTTTCTAGCAATTTTGGCAATTTACTATTTTTAGCAGGTTTAAACTTCTGGGGCCATTTTGAGGGCCCAAATGAAGGTTTTTAAATATATATGTTCTCAATGATATCTAAAGGATTTATTGGTCCCCCAAAATTAATCTCCTCGATGATACATTTCCAACGAGCTATCACACACCTAAAACGAAGATCGTATGCAAAAGTTACGACCACGGGAAGTTGATGTACTCACTTACCCAAACAGGGCCCACATGACTTTTGGCGCTTCATCTCCTAGGGTTAGGTTTTTGGATGTATAGGGTTTTTGACATTCCGTCTTATTGTGAAAATTCCTTCAGAGCCTCATTGTAATCTTTTCTTGTGAATGTGAGTAGCCGTCACATCTCTTCTCAGAGATAAGCTGCCACCATTCTAGCGAGTCTTTCACTCTGTATTTTTTACAGTCTCTGTACATTTCTTTCATTAATAGAAATCGTGTATTACTATATATCTGTGTTTATGGTTTAATATCTGATACATTTCTCTCATATTATGAAATATCTGTGATATCTCTGTGCATTTCTTTATTATATCTCCGATCTCATTTCGTACCGAAAATAATCTGGATCAGTGGTATTAGAGCAAGTTGCTCTTGATCGTTTTTTCAGTGCATGTCCCCGACAAGGTCCGAGTATAGAAAGTTGGGTCTCAATCTTGTCTCTCTTGAAGGCAATCATTCTCTCACACCCAAGAAACCCTCAATGGTGGAAGAAAAGAAAAACCACAGAGCAGACGATCCTATCAATCTGTTGCTTGAGCAAGCTCTCACATGATAGAGGGACGAAATGATGGAGAATTTTTCCCACATCCTTAAATGCCTGCCAATAGCATCAGGTGCATATTCATCAATATGACACTTTGGAGGCACCTCACCTTTCAAAGTACAAGTTAATTTTGATATTCCTGTATTTGAAGGACAGATAAATGAAAAAGCCCTAGAAAAATGGTTAACTCCGCTAGAAGGTTATTTCTCTGTTCACAACTTTTCCGACAAAGAAAAGATCACCTTCACATTCCTTAAATATCTCCCTCATGTCAAAAATTGGTGGAAAACTTACTGGGAGCAAAGTTCCACAGAGGAGTCTAAAATATATGGGGTCGATCCCAATTGGGATTTTTTTTGGATGCGGTAAAGGAACAGTATTACCCTATTTGGAACTATGAGGACCAGTACATGAGATGGACCACACTGCGGCAAGAGAGAGGCCAAGCAGTTCCAGAGTTCACCAATACCTTCCATACCTTGCGCACCAAGCTAGGTATCAAAGACTCTGAGTGACATTTGGTTCTGAAATACTATGGGGCTCTACACAGATACATCCAGACTGAAATGGATTTTTTGGACATCTCATCACTCGGTGCTACTTATCGATATGCTGTTAAAATTGAGCAGAAATTTAAGCACCAGAACAAATGGGAATTCGGGTCTGCAAATCCGCAATAACCAAAGTATGAAAAAGACGGCCCTAACAAACAGTGTCTCGAAAATGAGTCCAAGACACAGGAAAAGAAGGGTCATGGGAAGACAAAGAAGGACACCAGAAAATGGTGTGATTTTCAAAAAATCCCCTGGAACAACACCGATGAATGTCACTCAAAACAACCATTGGTGGCCGAGATCAAAGATAAGGAGCCGAAACCTAATTCTGAATTTGATTCTGAAAATACTGGTAAAGGATAGATCATTGACGCAAACCCCACTGCTATTGTCATGACTGTAGCAATTCAACTATAAGAACCAATAGATCCTAAAGAGGGCGAGCACCTTTTTCATTCACAGATGTGGGTGAAGGGGACCCCGCTGCATTTTATTGTTGATAGCAAAAGCCAAAAAAACCTCATTTCAACAGAGGTCATCAAACAGTTGGGATTATCGACAACACCAAACCTGCAAACATACAACATCAGGTGGCTTTGGCAAGGACGATATATCCATGTCAGCCAACAGTGTCGATTGTCATACGACATCCAACCCTTCAAATATGAGGTATTATGTGATGTTGCCCCACTGGATGTCTGTGATGTTCTCTTGGGCCAACCATATATGTGGAGACGCCATGTTGTTTATGAGTTCGACCTCGTAGTTTCATTGTTACTTTGGGGGGTCATCTCTACAAAATAACAGAGGTAGTTCCAACTATTGTTCCACCTAAAAGGTGTCACAAGGTAGTATCGCATACTACAAAATTCATCTTCTTCACAATCTATTCAAAAGGGGAACAAAAGGACACTGCAACCACTAAAACCTCGCCCCCTACACCTTATATCCAACAGAAGTAGGTCGACAAGGTTGCAGCAAAGAACAAATATTCCTTTTGCACACCTTCCTCTCATGTATCTCGACTTTTTGAATAGCCTTAGCTTCAACAGGTTCATGATAAACTTCCACAAACTAAGCAGCACGACGTCTCCAGCAATACAAGCATCTCACCAAGATGCAGTTCCAACAAATGCTTTTCCTTCTCCCCTGAGAACTCAAAACAATGGATAACATTAATTCCTAAGGAGGGAGGATTGGTCTAGGTGGATATTGGTGGCCACCCACCTTTTCCAACTGGCTCAAAACATTTTTCTGGCAATTTTGGCAATTTACTATTTTTAGCAGGTTTTAACTTCTGGGGCCATTTTGAGGGCCCAAATGAAGGTTTTTCTAGATATAGGTTCTCAATGATATCTAAAGGCATGATTTATCCCTTAAAATGAATATCCTCGATGATACCTTTTGAACGAGCTATCACATGCCTAAAACGGAGATCGTATGCAAAAGTTATGACCTCGGGAAGTTGATGTACTCACTTACCCAAACGGGGCCCACATGAATTTTGGCGCTTCATCTCCCAGGGTTAGGTTTTTGGGTGTATAGGGTTTTTGGAATTCCTTATTATTGTAAAAAGGCCTTCAGAGCCTCATTGTAATCTCTTCTTGCGAATGCGAGTAGCTGTCACATCTCTTCTCAGAGATAAGCTGCCACCATTCTAGCGAGTCTTTCACTCTGTATTTTTTACAGTCTCTGTACATTTCTTTAATTAATAGAAATCATGTATTACTATATATCTATGTTTATCATTTCATATATGATACATTTATGTCATATTATGGAATATCTGTGATCTCTCTGTGCATTTCTTTATTATATCTCCGATCTCATTTCATACCGAAAATAATCTGGATCATTCATACTTCCTCTTTTCCATGATTCATCAGTAGTAGTTCAGATTCCTCCACTTCACATTCTTTGATCTAGTAGTTATATAAGTTGTAGCTAGAACATTTGGAGTTACATTTTCATGATCCTGCAGTAGTGATGTAACACACCCACTACAAAAATCAATATTTTTCGGGTTTTTTCATCTTTTCTCTGATGAATAGAATTTCCCAAATTCCTACGGGACCTGATACAGACCCTGCCATCCCTTATTCGTACCCATATGATAAGAGGCTATGACCATAGGTCTTACTGAAGCAGTTATCCTGGATTTTGCGATTCGGAAAAATCGTGATGCATGTATTCCCTTGTTCATTTTGGGGTTTCATCCATCAGAATTTTGTGTCTAGCAAACACGAGGAAAACTGACCCTTGGAGATCTCGGGTATCGAAATGTCAAAACACCAAAACCAAGTGTGCTAGTCCATTTCAGGACTTCACCTATCGGGATTTTGCGATATGCGAGGACAGGAGGATTTCACATTCGGGTCTCCTGGAAGCCAAAACTCCTAAACATCATAACCTTTCCATGCTCTATCATTTCAGGATGTTGCAAGTCGGGATTTCGGGAGTCGTGATGAAAATATACTAGCCTCCAGATATCCCAGGTGCCAAAACATCAAAACATTAAATTCTAGTCAGGCTATACTCATTTTGGGGTTTCATACTTCAGGATTTCGCGATATGCGATGACAAGAGGATCTTACCCTTAGGTATCCCGGATGCCGAAACACCGAACCACCGTATCTCATCTGCACTACTATTATTTCAGGGTTTCGTCCATTGGGATTTCATGACATGCGAGAATCATGAGGTCTCACACCTGGGTTACCCAAGAGCCGAAACTCTAAAACACCAAACTCTGAAATACACTATAATATTTCTGGATTTCGTAAGTTGAGTGCAAGAAGATTGACCCTTGGGTTTTTCGGTTGTCGAAACACTGAAACACCAAGGCTTACCCACGCTATACCTTTTCAGGATTACACCCATCAGGATTTTGGGACTGGCGAGTACAAGGGAATACACCCTTGAGTATTCTGATTTTTGAAATGCCAAAATATTGTAACATATCCGTGTATCGTCCTTTCGAGATTACACCCATTAGGATTTCGGGACTGGCGAGTACAAGGGAATACACCCTTGAGTATTTTGATTTCCAAAATGCCAAAATATCGTAACATGTCTGCGTATCATCCTTTCAGGATTACACCCATCGGGATTTCAGGACTGGTGAGTACAAGGGAATACACCCTTGAGTATTTCGATTTCTGAAATTCCGAAATATCATAACATGTTCGCGTATCATCCTTTCGGGATTACACCCATTGGGATTTTGGGTCTGATGAGTACAAGGAAGCTCGTACTTAGGTACCTCAACTGACGAAACACCAAAAGGTCCTAACCCCTCCACACGCTGTCATTTTGGGTTTTTGTGAATTAGGGTTTCGGGACTGGCGAGTACAAGGAAACTCACACTTAGGTACCCCAGGTGCTGAAAAGACAGAACGCTTATCGACTTCCATGTGTATTCTACAACTAGACGGTCTAGGTATCCCCATGGGTCTTGAAATCGACGGTCCCGATTTCTTCGCTACTTACAGAGGTAAAAAGGGATCGAGGCATTAACTCCTGCACTCCTTCATTCAATTTAACGGTCGTAACAGGCCTTAGATCCTCCGAAAGAATCTCATTCATGCATTTAGAAAGAGGAAGGGTATCCTGGGAACTAAACCACCAAAAGGTCCTTAATTCATCCCCACATTATCATTTCAAGATTTCGTGGGTCAGGGTTTTGGGACTCGCGAGTACAAGAGGACTTACACTTAGATACCTCAGGTGCCGAAACTCCAAAATATCGAAGTCTAGGAATACCATTCTCTCTCGTGCAGGGTTTTTCAGACTTATGTCATCAAATCCTTTAGCAGATTCTTGGGTAAACATTAAAAAGGGTGTCCCTGTGGGAAGATCTATCTAAGGCATTACTTGAGATAAAATAAGGGAAATAAATTTCTCGATAACAGACTTGAAAATCTGTATTAGTTCAGTATACACACACACACACACACACACACACACACACACACATATATATATATATAAACATAAGCCATACATGGTTTTCCCAACAAAAGCATACAGCCATCATTTCGGATCAAAACACCATGCAGACAGTCTTATACTGAAACAATTCATAATTGCACAGACTATGAGCATACAAGTCAACATATAAATTTCAAGATACAAGATATAAAACACTTATTAGAAAAACACCGAATTTGATGAAACTGTTGAGAGGGGTGCTCATTTCCACCTAATCGTAGGCTCAACGGCTCCAAATGGATTTACCACTAGCCACCCTCGAGCTAGAGCACGATGCTTGAGAGTCTCTGTCTCTGTTCTTCAGTGATCGAGAACAAAGGTTACTCTCCTTCTTCTCTGCCATCACTCACTCTGTATTTTATTCCAGAGTTCTTCTGATCTTTTCCTGTTGATCCCCTCGCGTGCCCCCCTTCCACACCTTTTACCTGACTTTTCTTTTCGGCGAGGTTGTGTGTGGCACAAATTTCCCCACGGTGGTCAGGTCTGAGGCCTCCACAGATGGGTAGTTCACCCCCATCCCTCATTAACCCATGAGGATCTTCTTCACCTACCATCCTGGTGAGTAATTCATTTCGGGCCAGTGAGCCACTCTTAGTTCTCCAGGCCAGTGAAGACCAAATATGGTATTGGTTTTGGTGGAAGTTAACGCCACCATTCCAGGTGCCTTCCACCACCTTTCCTCATCCATCATGGTCTCTTTTTCAACACATCCCCCTCTCAGTAGTCCTCAATATATATATATATATA
>ML807846.1:39295-77475 GCA_009831015.1 Picea engelmannii
CTACTTGGTATGCATCTTCAACAGTTCTCAAGAACAAAACGATGATTTCATCTTGAATGTCATACCTCAAACCATTTATGTATCTAGCAACCTTCTCAACATCTTCCTCAATGTGACCAACTCTAATGTTCAACCTATACAATTCCTCTATGTATTCCTTTAATGTCATAGTTTTCTGTCTAAGGGTTTTTAATTGTCTAAACAAATTCAGCTGATAATCCTTAGGCATGAACTTACCTTTAAATTTGGCCACCATTCTATCCCAACTCCTGATCTTGGTTTTTCCTTTTCTTCTTCTATCTTCTTGCAATTCATCCCAACATAGAGCTGCATGTCCCTTTATCCTAGTCACTACATGCTTCACCTTCTTCTCCTCTTATACCTCTTCATAATCAAAATATTTATCCATGGCATTTATCCAGTCATGTAATAAATCAACATTTAAATTACCTTCATACATGGGAATTTCCATCTTAGGCATGGATCCAACTTTTGTGACCATTCATACTAGTTGTTATTCTATTATTTCTCCTTCTAGATCTCCATATGTTCCCTCATCCGAGCCTGTATATTCACTCTCACTGACATATTCTATGTCAGGTTATCTCCTCTGCACTATATCCATGGCCTCCATGCTTTCTTGGATATGCCTCAGCTCATAGCGCAACTCATCAATTACCACATTCATATCTATGATTCCTCGCATGGGTGGCATGATTACTTAGATACATTTTCCTCTGATACAAAAAATGATGGAAAATACCACCTTCAACCCATAATCACAGAGTTTTTAACACTTTTTCGCAGTCCATATTCAAACCACTTGTCATGTCTAGGATCAACACAAAGATGTGCTCAAATTTTCCTTTCCTACAACGTTGAATTGTGCTCTATTATAGATAATTATGTGTGGAATTACCAATACACAAATATATATCTGCATTGAAGCACCAATGAATATGTCGTAGACAATTCTGCATGAAACTCAATAAACAATACTAATGGTTTACAGAGAAATCTGCATGGAATTTGGCAAATAATACCAATGTGTTGCAAATCTTTAAGGGTTATTTCAATGTGCTAACTCATGAACATCCACACCAAATTGTGACTATCTTTCCCTGTGAAGGTAAAAACTTAGGGAATATTGATTAAACAAAGTTTTAAAATTTGATTGGAATTAACTGTGCACAATCTTTCTTGAAATCATAGAACCTCATTACTCAACTGCAAAAACTTGTACATGGATTTAACAATTCAAACACATAGTGAAAAAACATGCAAATACACAATGCGATAACACCACATGATTTTTTCTTTCTTAATATCAATGAAGGAATAATTTTTACATAGGAATGGTCATTCCTTATTAGTCTCTTGGACCTATGCAATCCACACTTTTACCTATTCAATCCCACACACTCACTAACCTTTGATTCTTACAAAACATACAATATATCTTGAGCCCTCACATAGATCACAAACAACCAAATCCTAAGTTATACAAAAAACTGGATAAACTAAATATTTGTTCTTGATATTTAACAACAAAATTAACACCTATGACAACAATTTGACACTTAAAAAACAAACTCAATGAAAATGTCTTCTGAATATATTTTTTAATTATTACAAATATACTAAAATTAATTAGGGAACCAAATCCCTTGGTAAATGTTTGCTACCCATGAGGTGAATATTAATATTTACTACTAGATGCTCTTGCATCAAGGTAGATCACACTCCATATGAGGATGGAGGTTTTGACTAGTATCAGTTGATCCTAACGGTATTGATGGATCTACAATCTCAACCATCATGGGAGACATGGATGCTCCATATGACTCAACATGTTCGGGATGAGGCACCACCCAAGGATCGAAAAACCTGATGGATCCACTGGAAAATGATGAAATCATGTTCATAGGAACAACGTTCGCAACTGGAGGTGATGAGGGAAGGGGAAATATTCCCATAAGAGAAGGACATTTAAACATCCATGCACCAATATTCATGAAATACTATTGGGTATCACTGACACAGGGTACATTAGACCTCACATTGGATCCAAGGTCTGGGGTACAGAAAGCGAGTTTATTGATTGCCATGATTTTCCCTTGATGAGAAAAGTGTAAGACCCTAAAGACTGGTGAGGCAACGATTTTCATCTCGTAGAACCAAGTGCACTCGAGTAAGAAATTGTACTCATTAGGTGCATCAATGACCTCCACAACAAAATAAATAGTCTTACCACCTAAATTGATGGGCAAGGTGGTGATTATTCCATGGGGATGGAACATATGTACATCGAATGATTTCAATAATATTTCATATGTTTTCATCTTAGGAGAATCAAGGGCCTTCCAACAAGAAGTAGACATGATGCAAGTCGAGTCTCCCTCATCATACACTATTCAAAAGATGTTTTTCCCCATCGATTATACTTTGATATGGAAGAAAGCATGATGGGAGATCCTATGATGAACCTAATCAAAATAAAAGGTTACCAAACTCAACTTTGAGGGATAAATCCCACCTATAGTAGAGAATAGGGATTTCTACTACACTGGGAAGCTTTGGAAAAATTAGAGTGCAGAAATGGCACAGGGTGCCTGGGCCAAGTCTTCCACAATATTGTTGTTGTGGGTGGCCAGTGAATTGGGATTGTGTGTTGTGTGTTGAAGAAATCCCTTTAGAGGGTGAAGCAGTGTGTCAAAGGATGGATTTCCAATATGAATAGGGAGACTAGGATGGCAAGAAGATGCTTGTTGATGAACAAAATGAATAATCTTGGAAGTTTCATAGTTCTAGGCTCGAGTTTGCAAATTGACGATCTTGTCACACATGAAAATAGAAGAATTCAAGGAAGACC
The DNA here is from genome assembly GCA_009831015.1 of Picea engelmannii. Taxonomy (NCBI): domain Eukaryota; kingdom Viridiplantae; phylum Streptophyta; class Pinopsida; order Pinales; family Pinaceae; genus Picea; species Picea engelmannii. The sequence continues at coordinate 42,168 of ML807846.1, forward strand.
CCTCATGCTGAGGGGAACTTTCCATGCCCCCTTGCATAGGGGAAATATTTTCTACAACCATGTGTTGAGGTTGAGGGGGAAAATGCTGAGTTAGGACAACAGGCTATTGTGGGCCTCTTTGCTAAGCCAAAAATTGATGGACCTCATACTTTCAAGGACACTGACGATTAGGGTGGTCCTCCCCACAAATTTTGTAGGGGAACCAACTCTTCTTCTTATCTTCCCCACCGATTGTGTTGGGTGGGAGTGATCCCTTTCTTAGTGTTCAATTTTTTATTTTTATTCCTCTTCTTCTTTCCTCCAGGTTTGCAGAGGATTATTTGGTTGCATGGACTGCACCGAATTCACCTCAAAGGTATGAGTAGGAACTATTGTAGTTTGAGAATTAGCATTAAAATATGATAGGTGTGACGAGATATACATGTGACCCATTTGGTCAACTAACTGGCCCATAGAGGCATAGAAAACAAAACCCACCACACCGTCGGCATGGGGCCATGGGTTTGGATTCTTATGATCTATTGATGAACTAGGAGCATGTGGGATAATGTAATAAAGAGTACCCGATTAATATTAGATCAAATCTAAGTGTTAAGCATGCATAATGGCTTTCTCCTCGGTAGCCACCCTAGCCATAGCTACATCATTGGAAATGGTTGGAAGGAGGGATTTGGTGAACCAATCCATCAAAATCTTATCCGATATCTATGTTTTGATCATACTATTACTTCGTCACCACTCATGTATATGATTAGAAATGTGGGTGGAAATATCTTGACACAGTGATGTCAAGAGCTTTGTCCCTATCTCGTACTAAATGGGAAACTGGTAATGAGTTAGAAATGCCATTTCCAAGTCATTGAAACTCTTAAAGGAATCACCTTGTAACTCAATATACCACTTGGTGGCACTTCCTTTCAGGGATATTTGGAAAAGACTTAATCTCACACTATCATACATCAAGGAATAGGATGAGCACCACAAGTGATATGTCATGATGTGTGTGGAGGGGTATTCTATTGGATTTCCATCGAATTTTGGCATATTTGATGGTAGGTTGGTATGCATGACTGACTGTGAATGATTGTGGAAAATAGCCAACAATGTTGTGAGGAAACACAACAATGTATGAGGAAATGAATACTAGGAGGGAGATGAAGTCTCTATTATCCTAGATGAACCTTGTGGTCCCCCTATGTTCATACTACTAGAAGTTTGTTGAGGTTTTCCCAAAGAGTGATTTCCCCCAGGGATGGTGCCACTTCTAGGGGCATGACTACTCCCTAGAGTAGATGTGCTCCTGAGGGGATTTCCACCAAGGAAAGATGTAGATCCTACAGGAAAAATGTTCCCAAAATTTGTCCTAGGGAAGAACCCCCTATAAATTGAGGTATTGATAAAGGGAAAGCCACCCCATAGTGAAAATTTAACCCCAAGGGATTTTCCTCTATGGAGAGTTGTGCTAAGATATGGGAGTTAAAACCTCTTGACATATGATATCCCCTATCCTCACTAGAGACAACCCCAAATCCACTAGGGATGTTCCTTCCAAAGCGTACACCTGTACCTGACGATGTCGGGCCACCCATGAGAATGGTGGAGGTGGAAGGAATTCCACTTCTCATGCTAAAACCAAGAATCATCCCCCCATCGGAAAAAGATCCATAGTTGGGCATCGAACTGGAAGGGATGGGTGTAGGAGTGATAGGTATACTAATAGATGGAAACGAAGACACAACAGGGGTCCCCCAGGTCAAGGTACCTGTAGAAAAAGGGATAGATGGTGTTGGTCCAATGGTGCTAAGAGAAGGTAATGTGGCCATCACTGGGATGACCCCAATCCCACTTTCAGATTGGATTGAAGGCTAAGATACACCTGACAAAACACTTGGTCTTGACTTGTTGGGAGGATTGCTAAACAAAGAAAAATGTGCACTAAAACGTTCCCTTACCTAGAGAAGTATGGGTGCTTCAGGATCAGTCAAAGGAGGGTTAAAGTTTGGTGGGGGACTTTCATTGACCACTTCCACCTCAACCAAACTAGTCTCCTCAAACCAAATACGAGACTCTTCGTATTCTTAGTCACTTACTTCACGTTGATTTAGAGGTGGTTGTTCCTCCATGATTGGATCTAGTCCTTGTAACCAATGAAATCAACGTAGTAATTCAACCACAGTTAAATAAATATGTGCAAATCAAACACAAATTCAACCTAAGGCTGTTCTAGAATCTGAATCAAAGAGCACAACCCTATCAAATCTAGTGCAACAAGAAGCAAACCAATGGCTCAGGGGGCCTTCCAAAAACCAACCATATGGGGGAGATGAATTCCCCATAAGATTGGCTAGTGAAGGTATGCAGAGAAGTTATGATGGTCTACATGAGAAAACCCTGATTGGTGCAAGTACCCTTTATTAAATAGGGCACCCTTCGGGGGAACTAAGACCATGAATGGGCATCTAGCCCAGGTACTTACAATCACTCCCCACCTGCATTCACCTCTATAGCTACCTAGGAATGGTCACTATGTCTACGATATGACAATCAATGATCAGGAGAACTATTGCAGGTCCGAAGAAACATAAGAGGAGGGTAACTATGCCGAAATCTTCAAAGGAGTTACGTCAAATAGAGGCATGGAACCAAAAAAAACCCTATATACGTAGTAGTCGAAGTGATACATAAAACAACAAAACAAGGAGAGAGGGGTAATCTCGCTACTTACCCCAATGTAACCTCATTATTAACTCCTATGTTAGAGGATCTTCCCGATGCACTGGTTGTAAAAATGGTTTTTTCACTCATTAGTTACTCTAGGTTTTGTTTTGGTGGCCTTGGAGAGTTTGCTCTCCAATCCTATTCCAAACCCCTAATCCTATCTATTGTTGGTTCACTAAAAATAAAATATCTATTAGATTTTAGATTACAAAATTATTTTTGTGGTTGTTATTTAAGTCAAATGGAAATGAATGAAAACTTTATGGTAATTATGACTCTTGACCCAACCAAGAAATACAAATATGCCAATGCAATTTGTTCACTTCAATGAATTCTAGCTATGGGAGGGAATTTTTTTTTTCCTTTTCTTTGTAAAATTCACAATTCAATCCTAAAACACCAAGAAACCATACACATAATTCAAATCCAACATTCTAAAAGGAATTTAAATCAGGCAAATCACCCATGCATTTTTTTTCTAATGCTTCAAAAGCTTACAAGCATGCAATTTTTTTTTTCTGTATTTTTCCACATGTAATGCAAAATATTCTTAATCTACTCAAGAATACAACATGCAAACAAAAGGTAGTGTGATATTGGTAGTGATGCCCCCTAGCACACTCCAATGTCTACACATATCTCAGCCAAAAAAACAAAAGGAAATGATATACTAATGAAGAATAATCACAAGGGGACAAACCAAATTGAATCACATCAAAACACTACTTGATATGTTCATATATATTGGGTTTACTGCCCAACTTCAAAGGATCACTAGACAAAAAACAACCTTAATCAAGCAATCCAAACAAGTCACACAAACACACTTCAGACAGAAATTGAAGGATAATTGTGTGACAACCAGAATTGATCAAAGGATAAATCTTGATAGTATAAATCAATCAGATATCTTTGGGATTAGACAAGCCATATCTAATCTCAAAAGTATGACAATTATGTAGTTTTCCTAGTTTACAGGGATTGTCGTCAGTCACATTCCTTGCAACTAGCATCACATCGCGTGATAATAATACTGCAACAAGCGATGACTACATTAAATTTTCTTTTTTATAAAGATGGATCTACTTCAGAGCTATCATATATGTCTTAGATCTACTAGATATGAGAGATCTAGACTCTGGAGGAGTAACATGGAATATAGAAACTAAATAAAAAACATAAAACAAAGACTAATTGGGAAGGAATTTCAAACTAGAGAAGAATCAAAGATTATTTCCCCACAGAGTCTCCAACTCTGTTATGGAGAAATATCACCAATATGGCAAGTTATATCTCCCTAGGATCTTCTTACGGATTCTATACATACAATGGGGCTAGAATTCTAATCGTTTTCCTATATATAAACAAGGAATTTATTTTTATACCAAGAGGGGAGAGAATGATGTACCTTAATTTATGAAGGTTGTCCTCGTATGTCCTGGCTATTGTAGACCTTGAGTTCCAACTCTAGTCCTTGCAAACTGCTTCATGCACACAAGAAAAAAAAAATTGATTATTTCTTCTCCTAGTGTTAGGAACTACTAATCCAATTCAAATCTATGTTGATCTATTGATTACAAGACCAGATCCAAACATTTGTAATTCATATACAAACATATTTAGGGGAAAACCAATGATATTATTCATTAAAATGAAAGAATTACATCAATCATCATACCTTTGGTGTGAATTCATTCCCCTTTTCTCCTTGCTCTTTGCTCCTCCTCAACATCCTAATCAAACTAGGAAAGTTGATTATGGTTGTTGTAGAATAGAGAAGATGCTCTGTATTTGGACAACATAACTTTGCAAATGATTCTTCCTCCTCTTTCTCAAGAATTTCATTCTTTATAAATATCATTGGAAGAGGTTTGGAAAAGCTTCTAGATATTCTAGAACCCAATGGATACTTGAATGATGTGATTTCCTAGGCTCACGCCATGAAGAAACAACTAATCCCTCACTTACCTCTTCGTAACTTTACAAATATAAAAGGTTGCAAGGAACATTGCTTGTTGCACTATATATGACGAATGACTATCATTTCTTGTTGTCTTATGTATGACTCACCATGACCCTAAACAATTGCCCAAATCCTGAGCTAGAGATGTGTCTTGGCCTTCATTTTCTACTGGATTCCCTTATGGCCCTATAGGGTGGAAATTAAGGCTATAATGTATGCCCCCTAATGTGTCATGTTAGGAAAGGAATGAATGGTCGAAACACATTACAATAAAATAGTGTCCATGTGAGATAGTGTGATTATAAAGAAAAGGAGGTCTGTAGGTCAAATAGTACCTACAATCAAATGCCACTGATGAATGTATATATAGACTATCCCCTAGGTAAACATACTCAGACTCTGAAGAGTATCAAAGCATGTCTGCCAAACGATACACCGCAGATCCATGAAATGAAATGAAATACCATGGCCATGAAAGAATACATGGTGGATCCAAGTCATCAATAAGATCATAACCATGAGACAATACACTATGGATCTATGTCATCAATACAATCATAGCTACCAACAAATATAATGTGGATCTATGACACAACATATAGACATCGGGAAGACAACGAGCACTGAGGGAAGTGCCCCCGAAGTCTTCAAATTACGCATTTATAAATGATATACTCCATCACAACTTGGGAGGGGATGCTGAAAATGAAGGTTGTGACTATGATCCTAAAGTATTCGTCCCAAGCCTCGATGGTGTGAATCTAGAACATGCAAATAAATGAGTTGATGTAGAGCATGGTAGAAACTATAATATTACTTCTCATTGAGGTATACCATTAATAGGCGTGAGGGGACCCATCAATGAGGAACATGGACCCTAAGGGACCTAGTACAATATAGAGAGTGTAAATAGAGGATCTGATGTCGAACACTTATAGAATCAATTGATTAGGAGTCAATGATTTAAACCTATTGTTGATCATGAGGAGGCATGCCACTGAGGACTACAAGCTCGAAGGTAATATATGGTTTCTAGATCCCTTTCCTAGATAATGTGGTGAAGTCGATAGGAAGAGATATGTTGAAGGAAGGCCTTAATGTATCCCCCATAAATTTACATGAAACATACGCCGAGAGTTAATTTGAAGAGAGAGCATCACCAAGTACAACTAACATAGGTATGGCTGACTCAGAAAGTCAATAAAACAACAGATGGTTGACTCATGCTTAAAATTCCCTTGAAAAAATAACATGACACAATGGTGACTTGGCATCCATACACATGGTTGGATAAATATAGTGCAACAATACTGGAGGCATTGAAGCATTGTCCATAGAGTATCCAGTGGGAGGAGTCTCTTTGTTTCATATTATTGGGACAACTCCTAGGAAAGCTAAAACCCAGTTGTATGGTGAGGACTCAAACAAGTACCATGTTCAAGGGTGACTTGATTGATGTTGCCTTTAATGAGAATAGACCAATGATGAAAAATCCACTCTTTTATTTATTTTTTTATTTTGGTTTTTAGTGTCTCCTTCATGGTTTAACGAGTGTGAAAGAGAGATAAAATTATGCTCAGTAGTGTCTTTTTCATTCAGTTTCAACAATCTCGGAAAAGAGTTAAAATTATACTCGTGAGGATATTTTTTGTGTCCTTTTACGACTTCAAAAAAGAGATAAAAGTGTAGTCATATGGAGAGAATGAGTGGATTAACAACATGCTCCTATGTTCCAATCACATGGAATTGACCTAAGCATAAAAAATGGAAATGGGACTGGGAAGCAAGGTCCACTCTTAGGAATTTTTTTCTTCATGGGTAGATGGATCCAAAACAAAGACCATATAATGCAATATGTGGATGGTCAAAGGATAATTCAATAGTGATAAGTGGAATCTAGGTAAACAACATCACAAAAGAGGGATGGATGATGCAAGAAGAAAATGCATATGTGACCATTAATAAATAAAAATATGGGAACCCCAACATGATATTGGCATAATATAAATGAAGAGAGGAAAATGAGTCTCAACATCAAGTCATGGCAGGGATACATGACAGTTCCCTGGCCTATGGGAAATCACAAATTGGGCACTGAATGACAATCTGGGTGCTAACTAGGTCTCCGATGAAGGGTAGGAACTACTGAACAAATTACAACATGCAAAAATGGATTGGTTAATGTCGCAACCTAATTTGATCGAACCTAAGGAATGTGATGATAAAATGGATGGTTAATAATGTAAATCATGGATGTAGGGAAAAACATATATCTATATGTCAGTATTAAGAACATGTATCTCAAGTTCAAGGGAAGTCGCCAACTTCATAAAAAAAAATCCCTCTAATCCTGTCAACACATGTAAACTAGATTCCAGAGTCAAAACACGGAATGAAATCTCAAAAAAGAAAATATTTTTGGATTTTTTAGATATGATATATGAAAAACAAAATCACTCACACCACACAACTATGTACAAGACACTACACATATTGATGATTTATGCCAAGAGCGCCCATTGCTAGGCTCCAGCCAAGGATATTTTTCATAGTTGATGAACTCATGAGCCAATGTTGGCATGATATGGCTTACCATGTTGGGGCCATGCCACATAGGAATGGATCTCTATAGTCGAACATACTCATCATGAGTGGTCTTGTGAGCTACGAAAACTCCTTGATGGGACCAATCCAGACATGAAGGAGGTACAAAACACAAATATTCAATTGAAGGGGAAGTAGATAATTTAGTGGAAAGTTACGAAAAATATATTCGAGGTAGAAAAGGGTCAAGACTAGGAGGGCTACTTGATTCCCTAGAAAATTCTCCCAGTCTCAAATCACGAATCATCATGCTAAATTTCACGGGTTCTGAATTAGGAAAATTTGATTGATGCATCACCTCATCCTTTGGCTCTTCTAGGGAAGCCATGACATCTAGGATGGTCTTATATGAAGGAAAATCAATATCTAGGAAATCATATGAACTTAGAGAGTCTATTGTACTATGTTGTCATTGATGTCAAGGTTGATATTAAAGGAATTTGTACCATTCATGTCATGTCATGTTTGATAGGAAGTATCAAATGGATGAACTCCAAAGAGGTCCCCTTATGGTGAAATCCCTCATGGGAAGACACTTTGAAAAGTCCAATTGGTTAAGTGGTTGAGCAGTCCTAGAAGTCTAGTTAGGAAACCCAAGTTTGGTTGAGGAATAATGCAATGAGGATCAATGAATTTGTAGGAGAGAATATCATGAAAGTATAGTACATGTCATGCCATTTCTGGTGATATGTGGTACGTCACACAGTTCCTCATGGTTAGGGAGTTATGGATTTGTGAAGTTCGATAACCCTCATGAGTTGTGTAGAAGCCCCTAGAAGGTCAAATAATTCAAATTATTCTAGAAGCTCCTAGAATAAGTTGACTATTCAAAGTGGTTGCAACTAGGAGTTAATCATGTTTTAAGTGGTTTCAATAAGAAAATAATTAAAAATAAATTAGTTCCAAATAGAAGTGGAGAATTTACTATTTGTGGATAAAGTAGTTGTAAGTGGACAAAGTGGTTAGAAGTGGGTTAGCCCTAAAAGAAGGAAGTTGGTTTGAATATAACACCTAGAGGAAGCTACTTGTTGAAGTATAAATAAGAGAGAAAGGGTCTCTTATTGTTAGATATCTATTGAGCATATTGAATATCTATTATTTCGTGAAAGGTTCATTGCAAGTACACATTTACACATTTGAAGTTATTCAAGTCTGAGATAGCAAAGAAGGATTGACGGCGAAAGTTTCGGAGGTTCGGAAAAAAAAACCTAGTTTTGAAGGGATACACAGGCTATAGTGGAGGTTTTCATGTACATACGCAGGTTGTAGAAGAGGAGGTCACATATAGTTGAAAAGGTCATGAAAATAGATGTTGGTTCCAAGTCCCTGAAGCCTGAAGCAAGTTCCCAGGACAACATTCTACAGGTTCATATCATCTACAAAAGTTCTGGTATGGTTGCATGTTTGATTTGATGTTTAGATCTACTTATCGTATGGTTAATACTTGAGTAATTCTTGGTATGGTTGTTGTGATATCTAGATATGGTATATGTTGGTTGGTTGGTTGAGTGAACAACACTTTTATGTATGGTATAATTTTGATATGGTTGAGGGATATCTATGTTGTATGATGATGTATGCATGAGGGAAATTCATATATTGTTGGATATGATTCATTTATGACATGGTACGTATGACACAGGTTGGTCGCTGTGACAAGTTGCAGGTGGATGTGATTGAGGTGGTGAAGGTTTGAAGAGCCAACAATTTCAAAGTTTCAAAAAGATGGAAAACCCTAGTTTTCTGAAGGTGTACACAGACTGACAAAGGGAAGGTAACATACATATGTGTGCTGCAGTATAGATAGGTCATGTACATATGCATGCTATAGTATAGATATGTCGCATACATATGCATGCTGCAGTATAGACAGGTCGCGTATCTATTGGTACAACTGACATTTTTTTTCTATCTACAAGCTGGGTCTTGTACTTAAGGGTTGGNGATTGTAGTCTCATGTTAATACAAAAATCTTACACATATATTTGGTGTTCTGTGTGTTCATTGTGATGATGGTTCATATCTCTTTATTGATGATTTATTTTGTTGATATATGCAAGTAGATAATTGTGAATGAATAATAATGTTTGAAGTGGTTGCTAAATAAAGTTTTGAAATAAGTGTAAAAATATCCTCACACTGATTCACCCCCCCTCTCAGTGTGGCCGGTGTGTCCAAAAATTGGTATCAGAGTAGGCCTTAACTATAATCTTTACAATCTTGAAGGATATCAATGGACACACAAATAGATGGATTTCCCCTCTTTGATAAGACATATTACTCAGCATGGAGAATAAAAATGAAAAATCATTTAAAATCAAAAGGAGAAGATGTTTGGGATACAATTGTTGCTGGATTAGTTCCCTAGAAGAATCAGTCAAAATTTTCATCCCAAAAGGAAGATAAGAAGAACAATGCAGTGAAAATCAAGATCCTATACAATGGACTCTCAGGTTCTGTCAAACATATTATAGGAAAATATTCATCCACCAAGGATATATGGCTAAAGATAGAGAAGACATATCAAGACAAAAGACAAGACACAAAAGACAACCCCATCAAGGACAATGAAGATGAAGAGGAAAATTTGTTGAAGCTTAAAAATAAAGTTGTATATTATTTAAAATAAGAACAATAAAATTCATATGATTTTGAGGATCTTGAAGGATACACTAAGGAAGATCTAGAAAAGTACCAAAGGCATACCATGGGACTAAAGAAAATACTCATGAAACAAGAAGAAGAAATCAAGAGACTAAAGATTGATATAATTAGTCAAGCATAAGAAAGGAATGAGGTAGACGATGAGCTTAGAAAAATCCTTGAGGAACTTAAAGAAACAAGAGAAATAAATGTTAGTCTGAGGACCCAACTTGAAGAAGCCAAAATCATAGAGGAACTATTGAAGAATCAGGTAAATGAAAAGGAAGAATGGTGTCATAAGATGGAAGCAAAAGTTGTTGATCTCATAAGGAAAGTAGATAATTCAAACACTCGTATCAAGTTCATGAAAAGCTCAACTATATTGGATGAAATCTTGGATAGTCAAAGATCACCAAATGATAAATCTAGTCTTCGATACAACAAGGAAGCAACACACTCTAAATCTATCACTTCTAAGAAGCATGATGTATGTCCTTTATTGTCAAAGGGTGAAATTCAAATTGTAAGTCAAGCACTGACAAAAACAAAGAAAATATTTAGAATATCAGAGAAAGGAAGACACCAAGAATCAAGTCCTACAACTCAAAGCAAGTTTAGAAGAGAGACACCTTCAACGTTGACACAAAAACAAAGTTATGAAAATGTTTTCAATGGTCACTATTTCTCATGAAATAAATATGGTCACAAGGATTTGGATTCCAGACAATATGCAAGGAAAGATGTTGGAATATTCAATAACATCTTAAGATGTTGGAGATGTAATCTTGTGGGACACATTGTTGCACATTGTCACACCATGAGATGTTACAGTTACAACGGGTTTGGTCACAAATCCCATGATTGTTGGAATTCAAGGAGACATGCAATGAGAAAAGATTCATACAATATGGTAAGAAGAGAAAATGAAACACAAAAGAAATATAACCCTAAAAGAATGGAAGCTTAGAGAACAAGCACTAAGAAAACATGACACTCTTAGATGTGGATGAAGAAGATTGAACAATCAGACATGAATGAAGGCATAAAGAATGAAGAAAGTTGAACATTTTATAATCCATACACGGGTTCATGTGGGAGAAGTTGCATATATACGTGAGGTGATATATAGAAAGTTCATGTACATACGCTACCTGTCTAAAGAAAAGCTACGTACATGAGGTAAATCTTTGAAAAAGGGTGTACAAATGAGTTGCAACATGGTTTGATGGTAGAACACAATTTATGCAAGGTATGAGATGGTATGTTTAAGGTGTTCACAAATAAATGTTTTCTTGTATATGTGTTTGATTAATGCATGGTGATGATATATGGTTAGTTTTGGAGTATAAGCTTGAGGCATATGATCATAAGTGCATGGTACAAATCCTAGTGTGTGGATTGAGTCATTTCTGTTAAAGAACATTGCTGGCGATGCTGAGTATTTATCAGTAAGGTTATGACACTTTGGTTATGAAGTATATCATGGGTAATGTGATACTATATAGAGATACTTTAGTGATATATTGAGACATATTATTGGTACATGTTTAGAGGTATTATTTCTGCATTATACTTGCTATAATAAATGGTTTTGAGGTAGATCTGTTGTAGTAAATGGCTGGTACATATGTGAGCTCTATTGAGATATGTTATGGTGCAATATGAGAAGTTTTTGTTAGTAGTCATAATATATGATTGGTACATACTTAAGTCTTGGTATATTACATCTTGGTAACATTGAGGAGCATTCTTGAAGCATGTGTTTGAGGTCTTGGTAGATGACTTGAAGAACATCATTGGATACATGATGGATGTTGGTTGACATCTACTTGTTGTGACATATTGCTAGTACATCCCTTGGATACATTGGCACATGGTTTATGGTAATTGGTTGAGGAATATAATGAGTGATATGACACTTGGTTGAAGTGCATGGTTGGCATGTTGTATGCTTGATGATGATATTGATTGATAGAGGAATTTGTTGATTATCTTGATACACACTTGGCACATATTTTTGGTATATGGTTGATGTCCATGGTTGGCACATATTATGGTGATGTTGGTACATATTCATGAACCATAGATTTATCTATGTATGATGCATGATTGGTACATACTTGGTATATTGTTATATGTGTTTTCTAGTTGGCATGTGGTTGATGAGATTGATGTGATAGGTTGTGATGTGCATAGTTGATGCACTTGTTCTAGTACAGGTTTGGTGCATGGTTGAAGCACTAGTTGGTGATACAGGTTTGGTGCATGGTCGATGTAATTTTTGATGGTATAAGTACATATTGATGGACTATTGTATGGTGCATAGACGGGTCCAAGCATCATCAAAGGAAGAGCAAATCATGGTATTCTTGATGTAGTATTGTTCAACATTTGATTAGTTTTCTGGTAGAGAAACAACATACATAGCAGAAGAAGATTACAATGGTATCATATTGTTCATAATGATTACAAGACATCTTGTAGAAAAGATAGGTGGAGACATACCCACAGGGGGAGTTTCTCCTAACCATTTTTGTTTAAAGCAGGTACAATGTCAGATCGACAAGGGGAGTTAGTCCTTTTGTCAAAGGGAGATATATTATTCAGAGGAAGATCAAAGGAATTCATTCAAGTGGAGCATGCCCAAAAAGAGATAACCTTTTCTATTGATGTCAAAAGGGGAGAGATAGAAACATTGATAAGGAGAAATGATCACAGGGGGAGCATGAGCATTTCCTTGGATAAATGTTGACATCAATGTTGGTGTTGCAATAAATTCCAAAGGGGGAGATTCTTGTACTATGTTTTCATTGATGTCAAAGGGTAAAGGTCAAGTGGTGTCATAGTGATGTGTTGTCATTGATGTCAAGGTTTATATCAAAGGAAGTTGTATCATTGATGTCATGTAATGTTTGATATGAAGTATCAAATGGATGAAATCCAAAGTGGTCCCCTTATGGTGAAATCCCTCATGGGAAGATGCTTTGTGAAGTCCAAATGGTTAAGTGGTTGAGAATTCCTACTAGTCTGGTTAGGGAACCCAAGTTTGGTTGAGGAATAATGTATTGAAGATCAGTGAATTTGCAGAAGAGACCATCATGAATGGATACTAAATGTTGTTCCATTTCCAGAAGTGCAACTAGAAGCAGAGAATTTACTATTATTGGATAAATTGGTTGTAAGTGGAAAAAGTGGTTAGAAGTGGGTTATCCCTAAAAGAAGGAAGTTGTCTAGAAGATAACCCCTAGAGGAAGCTAATTGGGGAAATATAAATAAGAGAGAAAGGGTGTCTTATTGTTAGATATCTATTGAGCATATTGAATATATATTATTTTGTGAAAGGTTTATTGCGGGTAGACATTGACACATCTGAAGTTACGCAAGTCTGAAATAGAAAACAAGGATTGACGACGAAATTTTTAGGGGTTCAGAAAAAACCTAGTTTTGAAGGGGTATGTGGGTTGTAGTGGAGGTTTTCGCATACATATGAGAGACGAAAGTAGGTGAGGTAGAATACATACACAGGATATAGAAGAGGAGATTGCATACATGTGAAAAGGTCATGAAAATAGATGCTGGTGCTAGATCCATGAAGCCTGAAGCAAGTTCCCAGGACAACATTCTATAGGTTTAGATCATCTACAAAATTTATGGTATGGTTGCATGTTTGATTTGACATTTAGATATTCTTATGGTATGGTGAATTCTTGGAGCATTCTTGGTATGGTTGTTGTGATATTTGGATATGGTATATGTTGGCTAGTTGGTTGAGTGAACAACACTCTTATGTATGGTACAATTTTAATATGGTTGAGGCATATCTATGTTGTATGATGATGTATGCATGAGGGACATCCATAGGTTTTTGGATATGCTTCATTGATGACATGGTACATATGGCACATGTAGGTTGCAATGATAGATTTCAGATGGATGTGATAGAGGCAGTGAAGGTGTGAAGGGCCAAAAGTTTCAATGTTGTAGAAAGTTGGAAAACCCTAGTTTTCTAAAGGTGTATGCAGGTTGGCAGAGGGAAGGTCAAATACATACACGTGCTGCAATATAGATAGATCACGTACATACACGTGTTGTAGGATAGACAGGTCACATATCTGTTGGTACATTTGGCATATTTTTTCTTTCTACAAGCTAGGTCTTGTACTTGAGGGTTGGATTCCTCACATATCAGTTGGTGTTGAGATCTAGAAGATGGGTCTTGAATTGAGATTTGTTTCTCTCTTGGAGCTGGTACTCTTTTTAGTTGGTGTTGATAAAACCCCAAATAATGTAGTCTCATGTTAATAGAAAAGGCTTACACATATATATAGTGTTCTATGTGTTCATTGTGATGATGGTTCATAGATATTTATTGTTGATGTATGTTGTTGATATATAAAAGTATCTAATTGTGAATGAATAATGATTTTTAAAGTGGTTGATAACTAAAGGTTTTAAAGAAGTGTAAAAATAGAGTCAAATTGATTCATCCCCCCCTCTCAATGTGGTCGGTGTGTCCAACAAAGTCAACAACCCATTCAGATGGAGTAGCTAGATCACACTCCATATGAGGATGGATGTTTTAACCAAAATCAACTAATGCTGATGGGATTTTTGGATCAACAATATAAACCACCATGGGATGCATGGATTCTCCATATGATTCAACATCCTTGGGACGCGGTACCACCCAATGATGCACAAACCCAAGGGATTCACTAGAAAATGATGAAATTATGTTGATAGGAACAATTTTAACAAGAAGAGGTGGTGGGGGAAGGGGAAATATTCCCATAAGAGAATGATCTTTAAAAATCTCCACAGCATCATTCATGAAAGACTGTTGGTTATCACCAAAAAAGGGTACATTAGACCCTGCATTGGATCCAAGTTCTAGGGTACATAACACAAATTTATTGATCATCACATTTTTCCCTTAATGATGGAAGTGTAAGACCCTAAAGAATGGTGACACAATGATTGTTATCTTGTAGAACCTATTGTAACCCTTGAGATGTTTCTGGCTATGAAACTATGTCAAGGCATCCATAAGATTGATTGATTTGTTATTAAATTGATCTTTCCTAAAACATAATATTTTTGTTGCTTAGTAGGGCCTGTATAAATATTTAAAGATTTAATATTGGAAGGTAAATATTTCTATGTTCCATACAATTAAAGTTTTTAGAGGATGAAATAAGAAATAGGAGGAAACAAAAACTGAAAATTGAAGTAATGTATCTTATGATAAATATTATTTGACTTTCAGCTAGAAGAAATGATGTTTGATTATGTATCTCGACCAAAATACAGTTTGAAAAAAAGGAATACTTCTTTTTTATTCAAACGGAATGAGAAAATTCAATCACATGTCTTCTTTATACTCAAAATATATTTGAATAAATATGTAACTTTTAATGATACCTGTGTGACTTTATGATGGAAGTTTTTGTTCTAAATCATCACAATTATGGCAGTAGATACATTCAAGAATAATCTAAGACCATGGGAATAACACAAGAAAATGAATCACATAGACTGAAACACATAAGTTTGAATATTCAAAACTGTATGATCTTATTAAAAACTTAATCACAAGCCAAAAAGCTACCTTTACATTGAGTTCTCATGAATATTTATACAATTTAGGTCGAAACCAAAAATGGTTATTCGATCCTATTTTCTAGTCATTTGATTTTCAAAAGATCTTTGACTTTCTAAAATAGAAAGATCAAATGAAAACTGTTGAAATCCATGAATTTTTCAACAATCTTGTTGTGTCATCATGCCATCATTATGAGGAAGAGTTCCCAAGTTTCATTGTATAGGTACTTGAATGATATCATATGGTATGCGATGTCCATCTCGGTGTGCTTCTTGTATGTAGGAGGATTTGCAAACAAAATTTTTATTTTCCAGAGGAGATGAAAGTCGTCCATAAGTAAATCAACAAAAATACGACCTCTTAATTTGTTATCCATGCTTTGAACTTTTGAATCACTTTCTCTGGCTATAAACAAACTTTTTCTATATTTTTCAAATGAAAAGAATTTTCGTTTGTCACTCCAAGATGAAATTATTCCTATTTTTACCATCTTTTCAAACCCGTTGGTGAATAATTCGATGTCTTTTTTCACACTGATGCATTTATTTTGAGCTATCTGCAATAGATTTATTTTTGTAAATATTTTTTCATCTTCCATTACCATTAAAGTCCTGTATTTTATACCTTTTCTTATAAGTACTTCACCGGAATTGGAATTTAGGAACTTAATTATTTGGGTAGCAACCTGAGTCCTTTTTCCTAATTCTTTAAATTATTTCTTTAAGGTATATTCAACTTCATCAGTCAATAAAATATCATTATCAATAATCTTGAAGTAATACCATATTTTACTAACTTCATTAATGATTTGATGCAGCCCCCCTCCCCTCCTAGGGTTTTACAACCTCCTGGTCTAGGATCTTTCTAATTTCTGAGTTGAATTGACTCTTCGAGCTCCTGATTGAACCCAAATCAATTATGCACAGGCCCCTTTTCCTTCTATGTCTGGGCTCTGTCAAACCCACAAGCTATTCCTGCGTGCTTCCAAAACACTAAGGTTCAAGCACTAGCTCCTTCTGTGATTAGCCCCTTCTTCATATGGCCCCAAGATGTGTTCTTACGCAAACACGTGATTGCGAGCGTGGGAAAGAGTGGTTTTAGACCAACCCATTTTTCTCCCCGCAATTCACCTCCAGCCTCCACGTATCCCTTTGTTAAAACCATGGTTGAAATCACGACCCACTCAAGGAGAATTGACATCCGAGCATGTCCTGGCCCTACAATCCTTCTCGTCCATCGATCTCTTGCTTTCAATGATTATTTGTCATCAACGACTACTATTGAATCCCCTTTCCTACCTTCTCCTTCCTCCTTCCACACATGATCCCAAATCTCCACGATCAGTCGACATGTAGCTCCCTTCAAAATCAATGGTTGTGGATGATTTCGGCTTTTCGGCCTTCGAGAGTTTTGACTCTCAAAGTTTCTCTTCCTCTGTATGGAAATCTTCCAGAGTGGAAGATCTGCTTCCACCGGTCTCCCTAAATCTGCAACCAGGATCCCCTCTGTGAATCTAGCCTTCGGGAATCTAAAATCTCAAACTCTTTTTTCTTCCAGAGAGATTTCTCCAAAATGATAGATCATCTTCCACGCGTCCTCCTCAATCGATGATTTTGTCAATGAATGGGATCTCCTTTGAGACTTAGACACTTTCACCCTCTTCTATCCTCTAGAGTGTTTTGTACCTGGAATTATAGATTTGGCGCCACGTGTCTGCTTCCAGATCAATGGTTGTCGTCCATTTGGGACTTTAGCCTTCGACGATCTCAAATCTCAACCACCACAAATCTTAGAAGTGAATCCTTCTAGAGTGTCAAATCCTTTGACACTTGTCCTCCCTAATACATCGACTGTCCAACGGAGTGAATATCCATCCTCCACGTATTCCATCGTAGATCAATGGTCCACGTCCTTTCCTTTGGAATATATGGCCCTGAACGCTTCGGGCTTCGGTGCTTCAAGATATTCTGAAACAAAACTTCTCAGAAACCCCATAGTATGATCCTCTAAACTTCACAATATGGTGACACTTGTCAAACCCAGATCAACGGCTCCCAACTGCTTCAGCTATTCGGGTTTCAAAATTTTCAAATTCTCATCCTTCACATTGTCCTGGACTATTTTCTCCTGGAGTTCATGATCGGTCACCATGTACCCTTCCTGGATCTAACATTCTATATCTCTTCAGGCCTTCTGCGCTTCATCTCTACAGATCTTTGTTGCTTTGGATTTTATCTCTTCGAGCTTCAGCTCTTCAGACTTCGGGAGTTTAAAACTCCTATAGAATAATTTCTCCCAAAGTGCATCTACCCAAAATCTCAGATCTGCTGACAACTATCTCCTCGCAGATCGACGACCCTAAGCTCTTCATCTATTCAGGGTTCAGATGTTTCAACATTCCATCCTCGTCTTTATCTTAATATCACGACTTGTCGACATGTGTCCCTCCAAATTTGACGGTTCAAATTCCCTCTGACTCTTCGGGCTTTAGAAGCTTCAGAATTCTATGCGCTCATTCCTCCTAGAGCGTCTTCCCCCAAATTTGAAGGGTTTCTGCCATGCGTCCTCCCAGATGATGGATGGTCCCAAATGACTTCAAGACTTCGGGACTTTAACAAGTTTACCCTCCTGTGTGTATACACCGTTAAGGATCATTCACCTTCGTCCGAATCCAACGATTGTTGATCCTCTGTGATTAGATCCAATGGATGAGTTCTAATCCTCTCCTCTGGGCTTCCTTCTTTCACTGGACATAGATCTAACGGTCCAGGCTCCCTTCCAAAACTGATCAGATGTTTGTTGTCACTCCTCCTCCTGAGATTTTCACTTCTTCGTACTTGGAAGAGTTTTGTCAGTGTTCAAAGGTTTTGGTCTTTGAACTTTCTCTTGTGAACCCGAGTATCTTGGGTCTCACTTACACTCTTGAAAGCGTTACCTCTTCTGAGATTTAGGACTTAGAATAACTCTGTCTTTCATGCATCCCTTGTGTTATCTCTTCTGAGATTGATCTCCTTGAAGATTTTGATCTCCCATGCACTCCTTGCTTTTCTGGGATTTCGTCAAACTCAGATCCGAAGTATTTCTTGAAAATAAATTCTTCTCGGTCTCCTGGCTTTCTCTTTACTCGATGCACACATTGAAGAGATTCTCTTTACAGAGTGTTTAGTAACTCTGTCTCTTTACGAACTCAACACATAGTTCTTTCTATGCACTCCTTGCACTTCTGTTGATGAAGGTTCAATGCTATATCTCTTGAGATTTTCTGAGGTTAACTCACCTCTTTCAATGCACTCCTTGCGGACTATGTTCACTCCTTGCATTCGAAACTCAAAGAAGAGAAACAATTGAAACTTATACAATACTTCACCAGTTTATGCATTCAAACCATGAAATACATAAAACCATAATAATGAATACAAATACATAAACACACTGTATGCAGAAAAAATGACTTTTCTATTATCTTCGTGTGTCTATACATATGTTTACAAAAACTAGACTGCAATAGAGTCTTAGTTATCTCAAGATCTCCTAACCTAAATCTAATATGAGTTCTTCTTCTAAGACCCTTTGTCATTCAAAGATCTCTCCTAAGTCTCCTTTTACAAAAGAGGGCTCTACGAGCTTATCCTCTTCCCCACCTTAGTGCCATCACTGTCTCATTTAAGACACCATACTCCTACGAGTTCATTACAATGAATGATTATCCAGACCTGACTATGATCTAGGCCTTCTTAGACTCAACCATTTAAGGTGAACCTATCCACTACCTGTACAAAGGCATGGCTCGGTTCTTACGACCTTACAACACAAATTCCTATAGGATCATATTTTGAAGTTAAAAATGGGAGGGTCAATGCCTCTCCCTTTCTCTATTTCGTGCCTATGTGTTGGCTTGTTGGCATATTTGTTGACGTGGAGTGATGTTCCTGCATCATAATCCACTGTTGGGAAAATCATGACCTCCTGATCACGAGCTCCTCTTCTCCAGTGTTGAAATCCTCCTAAATCCCAAACTCTCCCTTGGAGTTCTCCTCTTGCTCCTCTCCATCTATGTTATTGTTGTTTCTTCTGTTTCTTCCCTGGTGCTGTTGTAGGTTCTCCCCTGTTCAACTTCCCTTTGTTGACTTCTTCTTATGACCTCAACATCGGCCTTATTATCTCATCTATCACCTTGTACAGATGCTCCAATGGTTGGTTCTCCTTATGCAGTATTCTTGGTTGCAATTCTTCCTTATCAGTGGGTGGATCATCTTGACCCCCTATATCGTTTTATTCTTCTTTTGTGCCATTATCTTGCTACCCTAATGTAGACTCTATGATGCAGGCGAGATTGAGCCTCTACTCACCCGCTCTCAGGATCGATTTCAAATCCCTTGCTTCGATCCGAAATTGGCTCTTTAGATTCCCAAGTGGAATCCCTCTCAAAACACGACCCAATCCACAGGTCCTTCTTTACCCTTCAATGGCTTTCAACACTTGACCGTGGTTACCCCCAATTCACTATTGGGGTTCGGGGTTTCGTAAATCCCGTTGTGACAAATCCTTGTCCTCATGAATCCCCGATCTCCGTTGGCTCCTCTTCACGTGCTAGCCCCTACTGGCTATACCCTGGTCCATCCGACCATTTCCCCGTGAACTTGGCCTATAGCTCCCATCGGGATTTCTCCTATCGGGATTTCGGACTTTTCACTGTCAAGAGTCACAACACTCTCCAACCCCCGACTTGCGATGAACGCATTTCCTCTGAGCGCTAGCCCTTCTAGCTATGCGACGGTCAATGTGACCGCCCCCATACGACCACATCCATACTCCTCGTTGGGGTTTCAAGCTCGAAAAACCTGATGCACCCTCTTGCGCGTTAGTCCCTACCGGCTAGAACATGGTCCATATGACCTGCCTCCGTGTGACCATGGTAAAAATCTCCATCGGTGTTTCGCGTTTGCGATGTCAATGTGCGCATGTATACGGGAACCGCGATATGCCGATCCCCGACTTCCTCCGGATGCTTGACACGTGTCTTCCCTACGGCTCTGGCCTCCTCCGTTGCTATGCTGACAACTGTCCCCCACTGATTGGGGTTTCGCGGATCGCGATTTCAACATGCACGAACCACTCGTCCATGGGATTCCTGATATCCCGATGGCTTCCTCTCCGATGGCGCTAGATGATTGCCACGCGTCCCTCCAACAGACGATCCCGATCTCGTCGGGATTTCAGAACTTCCAATGCCCTGGTTCCCTCGACCTTGAGAACTCCGATATGTCGATTCCTGACTCCTTGGGATCGTCTGACACACGTTCGCCAAACGAATGGTTCAGATTTGTCCTCCTCGTGCGCTCCTCCTCCAGAGACTAATCTCAGTGCAACTTCTCCCGATCGAACGGATGACGAGATTCCTTCGTGAGATTCGATGGCTGTCGGTCCTCCTCTCTTGTGTGCTTCCCCTGGCACTCCTCTGCTGGACGTGAATTGCTCGATGGTCCAGATCTCTTCTCTCCGGCGATCCAACGGCTCCTGTTGCTCCTCCCTGAACTCCTTCACGCCTTCTTCCCAGACTTGGAAGAAATTCAAATTTCCAAAGGCCTCGACCTCTATCTGTTCCTCTGTGAGCTCTACAACCTCGAGCCTCGCCACGCATGTACAACACTTCCCTTCCCGAGCTTCTTTGACACTCAGACCCCTTGGGGGATTTTATCCTTCTTCTCCCTCAGATGGAGAATACGTAGGCACTCTTCTGGCTATCCTTCTGCTCAAGCCTCTTCTTGAGTACTTCTGGGTATTCAACAACCTAGTGAAACTTCCCTCAGTGGACCTTTCCTCCAACTTCCAGAACTCAAAGAGTTCTTTCCTCTACTGTGCCTTCTTGCACACCTTCTCGATGCCCTCCTGGCGGAGTGTCTTTTCTTCCATAGAACACTCAACACTTATGTCTTCCTTTCGTGCAATCCTTGCACTTGATCGATGCCCACCTGGCAGAGCTCCTCAGAATCCTCAGTGATTCTGGTATTTCTTTAAGAACTCACAACAGAGTTCTTTCTCTCTGTGCACCACTGTACACATGCTCAATGCCCACTTGGCAGAGCTCCTCACAGAATCCTTAGTGATTCTGTTAGCAACTGTGTCTCAGCTACACAACCTTGCCTCTTGGGTAACCTCATAGGTATTCTTCCTGAGTTGATGACTTCAGTCCTGTGCCTCAACACGTCTTTGTCTGACTCCTCAGAGTTTAGAAGTGCATCCTTTGTGCACGGCTCTCAGAACCTCAGCATTCTGTCACACCCTCCTGGTGTGAATCCTTAAAGACCTTCAACCTGAAATCACACAAACTCCCTGCAAATGCTTAACAAACATACATTCACAACATATATATGGAACATCTACAGACATTCATATAACACAAAACACATGCAGGAAAAACTGCTTCTGATTATATTAAAATGGAAAAATGCCTGTATTTTACAAATGGTGTTCTTGAGATCTCCTCGGCTCTTTGTCTCCTCTACCATTACTACTCAAAATGAGATCTGAAAATCTCTTTTACCTGGGGCTCGTTCCTCCAGGTTCACCTACTCTATTAAATTACAATCAAAGGCTGTCTAGTCTGCTATCCAGAACTAGATCTCAGCCGATCTAGCATTAAAGCCGATCCTCTCTATAACTTGCACAAAAGCACGGCTTTCATGGCTCACCAGCCTAAGACATTTAATTACAATCATTTTCAAATTTGAAATGAGGTTGTGCCTCTCTTTAACCTTTGAATGCGTGCGCGCTGACGTGGTTGGCTGACTGACATGGAGCGATGCTCCTGCATCATACTCCACAGCTGCAAAATTCATGAGGTCCTGCTCATGAGCTTCTCCTCTGAGATGTTGGAAATCCTTCTGGATCCCAAACCATCCTTTGGAGCTTTCCATCTGCTCCATTCTCCTGCTGCTGCTACTGCTTCTACTGTGCTACTGCTTCCTTTCTGCTCAGCTGCTCCTTGCTGGCAGTTCTTGCTGATCTCAACATCAACCTTCTGATGTTCTCTATCACCTCATCCAGCTGCTCCAATGGCTAGTTCTGCTTATGTAGTCTCCTCAGCTGCAAAATTTTTTGGCACGTGGGCAGATCATCATGATCTCCCACACCTTCCTCATCCATTTCCAACTTCAACTGTTGGATGTGCATGCTCTGCACTTTTATCCTTTCCTCCAGGGCTTCAACCTGTTCCCACAGATCAGCAAGACAAATGTTGTCTGTCTCTTCTTTATCTGCTTCTGCAACCTCCTCTGTTGCATTTTGTTCAGCTTCATGACTGAAAATATCGATCCATTCCTCATAATTCTCATCTTCTTCATCTTCTGCTGCAAACTCCCTTGTTGCAGTCTCTTCAGCTTCACTGCCGAATTCGTTCTCAGCGTTCTCAACTTTGAGCCATTCCACCGAATGCTCTTTCTCTTCTTTCATTTCTACTTGGGAAGTCTGCACCATCTGCACCAATTATTTTTCTTTGATAGTCATCATCAGTTGTGACTGTTCTTCTATTGCTGCGCCATCTATAACAAAATTTTCTGCCTCCTCATGGGTAGATGGTAGGAATATCCCAATTCCCCCAATCATCAGAATATCACTCTGACTTTCTTCCTTTGTCAGCTACACCTGCTTCTCTGTCAGCTCCTCTGGATGATCCCAGCCCACCTGGAAATATGGGATGTCTCTGCTGCTTCCCTGGCAGACCATGAGATCTACCGATCCCATCTTCATCAACACTCCTTGCTGAATTGAACTCTTTTCTGAGTCCATGAGAACTTCAGACAGTCTTGATTTCTCATCTCTACCCACCTGGCAGTCTTCGATGCTTCCGCTGCCCTCCTGGCAGTCTTGATTTCTCATCTCTACCCACCTGGCAGTCTTCGATGCTTCCGCTGCCCTCCTGGCAGTGTTTGAGATCCCGCAACGATCTCTGATCGTCGCCCCGCTGGAAATGAAAAATTCCCTGGCTGTCCTCATGATAGTCCTTGAGATCCTCAGCTGATCTCAATCTGTTGCCCTCTTGGCAATCTGTAATTTCTTCTCCTCTACCTTTATGGAAGTCCTCGAGATCATTAATCGATCTCTTTTCTGTTCCCTTGCCCATCTGGAAATTTAGAAACCTTCCACTTCCCTCCTGACAGTCTATGAGATCCTCAGACGATCCCAATTTATATTCTTCATCACCCCAATCATCATCATCATCATCATCATCAATACCTTTTCCAGTCTCTGGCCAACAGAAATCAATTATCTTTTCTTCTGTGGCCTTGAGGGTTTTAGCATACCTCAACCATTTTCTCAACAGTCTGCGCTGTCTTCTGACCATCAACTCTCTGACTGGCCATTTTTCTTTTGCCTTCTTCATGGTCAATTCGCGCATTCGTCTCCTCCTTCTATCCTGCCGCATCAGCAGTTCGAGCTTCTCTATGCCTGCTTTTAATTTATAGAGATCTCTAGTCTCTTCTTCATCCCATTCGACAAGATTCTCTGCCTTGCTCTTCTTTCTATGGCCTTCAGTAGCCATTTTTCCGTGCATGTCTACCTCCCTGGAAGATCTACTATCACTCTGCATCGAGAGTATTTCCAGCTTCATCTTTACAGTCCTCTTGACCGTCTTCTTGATTACTTCCTACCTGCAAGAAATCGCCTACAGAATCTTCAGTAACTCCGTCTTCTTCCAGCTTCCTCTATCTGCAATATACAAACAAATTTTTGGCTCTGATATCACTTGATGTGTATCAGAGTGCTTTCCTTTTCTGCCTCTCTTCCTGCCTGAAATATACAAGCAATAACTAGCTTTGATACCACTTGATGCAAGTGAGATTGAGCCTCTACTCACCTGCTCTCAGGATCGATTTCAAATCCCTTGCTTCGAGCCGAAATTGGCTCTTTAGATTCCCAAGTGGAATCCCTCTCAAAACATGACCCAATCCACATGTCCTTCTTTACCCTTCAAAGGCCTTCAACACTTGACCGTGGTTACCCCCAATTCACTATCGAGGTTCGGGGTTTCGTAAATCCCGTTGTGAAAAATCCCTGTCCTCGCGAATCCCCTAGCCCCTACCGGCTATACCCTAGTCCATCCAACCATTTCCTCGTGACCTTGGCCTATAGCTCCCATCGGGATTTCTCCTATCGGGATTTCAGACTTTTCGCTATCAAGAGTCATAGAACTCTCCAACTCCTGACTTGCGACGAGCGCCTTTCCTCTGAGTGCTAGCCCTTCTAGCTATGCGACGATCAATGTGACTGCCCCCATATGACCACAACCATACTCCCCGTCGGGGTTTCAAGCTCGAAAAACCCGATGCACCCTCTTGCGCGCTAGTCCCTACCAGCTAGAACATGGTCCATATGACCTGCTTCTGTGTGACCACAGTCAAACTCTCCATCAGAGTTTCACGTTTGTGATGTCAATGTGCGCATGTATACGGGAACCGTGATATGTTGATCCCCGACTTCCTCCAGATTCTTGACACACGTCTTCCCTACGGTTCTAGCCTCCTCTGCTGCTATGTTGACAGTTGTCGCCCACTGATCGAGGTTTCGCGGATCGCAATTTCAACATGCACGAACCACTCGTCCACGGGATTCCTGATATCCTTATGTCTTCCTCTTCGATGGTGCTAGATGATTTCCACGCGTCCCTCCAACGGACGATCCCGATCTTGTCAGGATTTCGAAACTTTCGATGCCCTGGTTCCCTCGACCTTGAGAACTCTGATATGTCAATTACCGACTCCTTGGGATCCTCTGACATGCGTCCGCCAAACGAACTTTTCATATTTGTCCTCCTCGTGCGCTCCTCCTCCAGAGACTAATCTCAGCGCAAATTCTCTCGATCGAACGACTGACAGGATTCCTTCGTGAGATTCGACAGCTGTCGGTCCTCCTATCCTATGCGCTTCCCCTGGCACTCCTCTGCTGGACGTGAATTTCTTGACGGTCCAGATCTCTTCTCTCCGCCGATCCAACGGCTCCTGTTGCTCCTCCCTGAACTCCTTCGCTCCTTCTTCCCGGACTTGGAAGAAATTCAAATTTCGAAAGGCCTCGACCTCTATCTGTTCCTCTGTGAGCTCTACAACCTCGAGCCTCGCCACGCATGTACAATGCTGCCTTTCCTGAGCTTCTTCGACACTCAGACCCCTTGGGGGATTTTATCCTTCTTCTCCCTCAGATGGAGAATACGTAGGCACTCTTCTGGCTATCCTTCTGCTCAAGCCTCTTCTTGAGTACTTCTGGGTATTCAACAACCCAGTGAAAGTTCCCTCAGTGGACCTTTCCTCCAACTTCCAGAACTCAAAGAGTTCTTTCCTCTATTGTGCCTGCTTGCACACCTTCTCGACGCCCTCCTGGCGGAGTTTCTTCTCTTCCACAGAACACTCAACAGTTATGTCTTCCTTTCGTGCAATCCTTGCACTTGCTCGATGCCCACCTGGCAGAGCTCCTCAGAATCCTCAGTGATTCTGGTATTTCTTTAAGAACTCACAACAAAGTTCTTTCTCTCTGTGAACCACTGTACACATGCTCAATGCCCACTTGGCAGAGCTCCTCACAGAATCCTTAGTGATTCTGTTAGCAACTGTGTCTCAGCTACACAGCCTTGCCTCTTGAGGTGTTCAGTAACCTCACAGGTATTCTTCCTGAGTTGATGACTTCAGTCCTGTGCCTCAATACGTCTTTTTCTGACTCCTCAGAGTTCAGAAGTGCATCCTCTGTGCATGGCTCTCAGAACCTCAATTTTCTGTCACACCCTTCTGGTGTGAAGCCTCAAAGACCTTCAACCTGAAATCACACAAACTCCCTGCAAATGCTTAACAAACATACATTCACAATATATATATGGAACATCTATAGACATTCATATAACACAACACACATGCAGGAAAAACTACTTCTGATTATATTAAAATGGAAAAATGCCTGTATTTTACAAATGGTGTTCTTGAGCTCTCCTCGACTCTTCTCTCCTCTACCATTACTACTCAAAATGAGATCTGAAAATATCTTTTACCTGGGGCTCGTTCCTCCAGGTTCACCTACTCTATTAAATTACAATCAAAGGCTGTCTAGTCTGCTATCTAGAACTAGATCTCAGCCGATCTAGCATTAAAGCCGATCCTATCTACAGCCTACACAAAAGCACGACTTTCATGGCTCACCAGCCTAAGACATTTAATTACATTCATTTTCAAATTTGAAAGGAGGCTGCACCTCTCTTCAACCTTTGAATGCGTGCGTGCTGACGTGGCTGGCTGGCTGACATGGAGCGATGCTCCTGCATCACTCTAGTTCTGCAATCTCATCACCAATCTCCTGCTTAGTTTTCTCCTCCAAAAAATTAGCTTTTGTCAGCTCCTCTTGTACTAGAATATCTCTAACTCCCTCCAACCGTTCCTCTAGCTGGTATGCTCCTCCGTCTTCTTCCAACTTAAGCTATCATATGTGCAAGATTTGCACCATTACCCTTCTCTCTAGGGCTTCCAATTCCTCATACAACTCAGCAAAATCCATGATGTTTGTTTCCTCCTCTGCTGCAAAATCTAGTGTTACAGTCATCTCCTATTCAACCTCCTGGCTGAAAATTTTGAGCAATTCTAATGAATGTGCTTCTCCTTCTGTTGGGGTGGACATTAGTTTCTGCTGGTTTTCCTTCCTCTTCTACTGCACTTTCATCATGTGCACTAGCCTCTACTTGGCTTCTTGGTAGGAATGTCTTGATCCCTACAATAATTAGAATGCTCCTCTGATCCTCCTCTTTGATGGCGAAAGTACTTAACTTCTCATCATCTTCATTCACATGGTCTGCAAACCCACATGAATATTCACCTATCAACACTCCTTGCTGAAACAAACTCACTTCTAAGATACTGATACTTTTTGATAGTCTCACCTTCCTTCCCTTGCCCACCTGGGAGTTTGGGACTTTTCTTCTACCCACCTGGCAGTCTATGAGATCAACCGATCCCATCTCATTTCCCACCTAGCAATTTGAACTTTCAACAATGTTCCCCTGGCACTATATGAGACCTTCCACTGATCTATTTCTATTTCCCACCTAGCAACTTGAAATTCCATTTCTTCCCACCTGGCAGTTTATGAGATCTTCATCTGATCTCACCTCCTCCTCATCACTAAGGTGTCTCCCAATTTCTATTTCACAGATGTGAGTTTGTTCTTCCTCTGTGTCACTAATGTTTTCTAATTCCCTCAACCACCTTATCAACTCTTTCTGCTTCCTTATGGACAACAACTTTTGAAAAAGCCATTTTGCCTTCCTGTTCATAGGAAATTCAAACCTCCAGTGTACCTTTGCCTCGTGTTGCATCCTGAATACTAGCTATTTGATCCTTTCTCTTATCTGATTGAGATCCAGATCCATCTCTGGATTGCATTTCTTCATGTGACCTTTTCTTCGACCATGATCATGGCCTTCAATAGCTATTTTCACCTTCTACCTACCCTCCTGGCAAGTCTATGGATTACTCTACATCCAAGAGCATCTCCATCTTCTCTTACAAATCACCTGGGTGTTTAAATTTTTGTTGTTGTGCACATGCAACAACCTTCTCTCAGAGCATCAATACTCCACCTTTCTTTTGCTTGGTGTCTATAGGAAAATTTGAACCTCTGATATCATGTCATGTTACCAGATCATCCCTTTCACCGTCTCTCTCTTGTCTATTGTTTGAAAAAAGAATAACGACCTCCTCCTCTTTCTCTTTTTCCTGAAATCTACAGATGAAAATTGGCTTTGATACCACCTCATGCAGCCCCCTCCCCTCTTAGGATTCTGCGACCTCCCGATCTAGGATATTCTAATTTATGAGTCAAATTAACTCTTTGAGCTCCTAATTGAACCGAAATCAATTATACATAGGCCCCTTTTACTTCTTTGTGTAGGTTCTGTCAGACCTGCAAACTATTCCTGTGTGCTTCCAAAACACTAAGGTTCAGGTGCTAGCTCCTTATGCGATTAGCCCCTTTTTCATATGGCCCCGAGTTGTGTCCTTGTGAAAACGCATGATTGTGGGCGCGGACAAGAGTGTTTTTAGACCAACCCATTTTTCTCCCTGCAATTCACCTCCAGCTGCCACATATCCCTATGTTAAAACTGTGGTTGAAATTGTGGCCCACTCAAGGAGAATTAACGTCTGAGCATGTCCTGGACCCACAATCCTTCCTATCCTTTGATCTCTTGCTTTCGATGATGATCCATGATCAACAACTGCTATCAAATCCCCTTTCCTGCCCTCTCCTTCCTCCTTCCATGCACGATCCCAGATCTCCATGATTGGTCGACACCTAGCTCCCTTCCAAATCAACGACTATGCCTGATTCCGACTTTCCAACCTTTAGGACTTTTGACTCTCAAACTTTCGCTTCCTCCGTATGGAAATATTCCGAAGTGGAAGATCTTTTGTCACCTGTCTCATTGAATCTATGGCCAGGATCCCCTTTGCGAATCTGGCCTTCGGGAATCTAAAATCTCAAACTCTCGTTTCTTCCGAAGAGATTTCTCTGAAATGGCAAATTGTCTGCCACGTGTCCTCCTCAATCGACGGTTTTGTCAATGATCGAGATCTCCTTCGGGACTTCAACGCTTTCACCCTCTGTGATCTTTCGGAGTGTTCTGTACCCAAAATTATAGATCTGGCACCATGCATCTGCTTCCATATCAAGGACATTCGTACGTTCAGGTCTTCGGCCTTCGACGATCTCAAATCTCAACCACCACAAATATCTGGAGTGAATCCGTTTGGAGTGTCAGATCCTCTGACAACTGTCCTCCCTAATCCATTGGTTGTCCAACAGAGTGAATCTCCATCCTCCACTTATCCCCTCACAGATCAATGGTCCACATCCTTTCCTTTGGGATCTACAACCTTGAATGCTTCGAGCTTTGACGTTCAAGATATTATGAAACACAACTTCTCTGAAACCCTGGAGTACGATCCTCCAAAGTTCACGATTTGGTGACGCCTGTCCAACCCAGATCAAGGAATCCAAGATGCTTCAGTTGTTTGGGGTTCGACATTTTCAAATCCTTGTCCTTCGTGTTCTCCTAGAGTGTTTTCTATTGGAGTTAATGATCGATTTCCACGTACCCTTCCTAGATCTAAGGGTCTAGTTCTCTTTGGGCCTTCGATGCTTCAGCTCTCTGTCTCTTCAACGTTTCGAATTTTCTCTCTTCAGGCTTTGGCTCTTCGAACTTCGAAAGTTTCAAACTCCTATACACTCATTTCTCTCGGAGTGCATCTAGCCGAAATCTCAGATTTGCTGACAACTATCTCCTCGCAGATTGATGACCCTTGACTCTTCGACTATTCAGGCTTTGGATGTTTCAAAATTCCATCCTCATATTTCTCTTGATCTCACAACTTGCCAACATGTGTTCCTCTAACTATGACGATTCATATTCCCTCCAGCTCTTCAGCTCTTCGGGCTTCGGAAGATTTAGACTTCTATGCGATCGTTCCTCACAAAGCGTCTTCACCTGAATTTGATGGGTTTCTGCCATGCATCCTCCCATATGATGGATGGTCCCAAATGACTTCAGGACTTTGGGACATTAACAAGTCTACCCTCCTGTGTGTATACAACATTAAGGATCGTGCACCTCCGTCTGGATCCAACGATTGTTGATCCTCTACGCTTAGATCCAACAGATGAGATCTGTTCCTCTCCTCTATGCTACCTTCATTCACTAGATGTAGATCTAACAGTCCAGGCTCCCTTCCACAACTGATCATATGGTCATTGTCACTCCTCCTCCCAAGATTTTGACTTCTTCCAACTTGAAAGAGTTTTGTTAGTCTTCAAAGGTTTTGGTATTTGAAATTTCTCTTGTGAACCCAACTATCTTGGGTCTCACTTACACTCTTGAAAGCATTACCTATTTTGATATTTAGGACTTTGAATAATTATGTCTTCCATGCATCCCTTGTGTTATCCCTTCTGAGCTTGATCTCAAATATTTCGATCTCCCACACACTTCTTGCATTTCTGGGATTTCGTCAAACTCAAATCCAAAGGATTGCTTGAAAATAAATTCTTCTCTCCCTCTTGGCGTTATCCTTTCTCAATGCACAACTTGCAGAGCTTCCCCTTACAGAGTGTTCAGTAACTCTGTCTCTTTACGAACTCAACACATAGTTATTTCTTTGCACTCTTTTCATTTCTGCTGATGAAGGATCAATGCTATCTCTCTTTAGATTTTCTAAGGTTAAATCACCTCTATCAATGCACTCCTTGCGGACTATGTGCACTCCTTGCACTCGAAACTCAAAGATGAGAAAAAGTTGAAACTTATACAATACTTCACCAATTTACGCATTCAAAACTTGAGATACATAAAAACATAATAATGAATAGAAATACATAAACACACTATATGAAGGAAAAGACAATTTTCTATTATCTCTGTGTGTCTATACAAAAGGTTACAAAAATTGGACTGCAATAGAGTCTGAGTTCTATGAAGCTCTCCTAACCTAAATCTACTTTGAGTTCTTCTTCTAATACCCATTTTCATTCAAATATATCTCCTAAGTCTCCTTTTACAAAAGAGGGCTCTACGAGCTTAACCTCTTCCCCGCCTTAGTGCCATCACTGTCTCAGTTAAGACACCATACTCCTACGGCTTCATTACATTGAGCGATTATCCAAACCTGACTATGATCTAGGCCTTCTTACACTCAACCATTTAAGGTGAACCTATCCACTACATGTACAAAGGCATGGCTCGGTTCTTATGACCTTACAACACAAATCCCTATAGGATAATATTTTGAATTTAAAAATGGGAGGGTCAATGCCTCTCCCTTTCTCCATTTCATGCCTATGTGTTGGCTTGCTGGCATATTTGTTGACATGGAGTGATGCTTTGACATCATACTCCACTATTGGGAAAATCATGAGCTCCTCTTCTCCAGTGTTGAAATCCTCCTGGATCCCAAACTCTTCCTTGGAGTTGTCCTCTTGCTCCTCTCCAACTATGTTTCTACTGCTGCCACTGTTTCTTCTATTTCTTCCCTGTTGTTGTTGCAGATGATCCCTTGTTCAAATTCCATTTTCTGAATGCTTCTACTAAACTCAACAACGACCTTAGTATCTCCTCTATCACCCTATCTAGCTACTCTAATGGATGGTCCTCCTTATGCAGTCTTCTCGACTGCAATTCTTCCTTATCAGTGGGTAGAGCATCTTGACCCACCATATCATTTTCTTCTTCTTTTGTGTCATTATCTTGCCACCTTGATGTAGGCTCCAGTTCTACAATCTCATCACCAAGCTGTGGCTTAGTTTTCTCCTCTGACAAATTAGCTTCTATCAGATCCTCTTGTGCTGGCATATCTCCAACTCCCTCCAACTTTTCCTCTAGATGGTATGTTCCTCCATCTACTTCCAACTTGACCTGTTGGATGTGAAATATGTGCACCATTACCCTTCTCTCTAGGTCTTCCAATTCCTCATACAACTTAGCAAAATCCATGCTATTTGTTTCTTCCTCTGTTGCAGACTCCAATGCTACAATCATCTCCTATTCTGCCTCCTGGCTAGAAATTTTGAGCAATTTTGATGAAATCGCTTCTCCTTCTGCTGGGGTAGACATTGATGTATGCTGAATTTCTTCCTCTTTTACAATTTCTGCTGGCTTTCCTTCCTCTTCTACCAAACTTTCATCATGTGCACTAACCTCTACTTGTTTTCTTGGTAGGAATGTCTTGAGCCGTCCAATAATCAGAATGATCCTCTGATGCTCCTCTTTGATGGTGAAAGTATTTAACTTCTCATCATATTCATTCGCATGGTCTGCAAACCCACATGAATCTTCACCTATCAACACTCCTTGCTGACATGAACTTACTTCTGAGCTCCAGAGACTTTTTGACATTCTCACCTTCCTTCCCTTTCCCACTTGGCAGTTTGGGACTTCTCGTCTACCCACCTGGTAGTCTATGAGACCAATCGATCCCATCTCATTGCCCACCTATAAATCTAAACTTTCAATACTACTCCCCTGGCAGTATATGAGAACTTCCACTGATCTCTTTCTATTGCTCACCTGGGAACTTGAAAGTCCATTTCTACCCACCTGGCACTTTATGAGATCTTCATCTGATATCACCTCCTCCTCATCACTAAGGTGTCTCCCAATTTTTGGTTCACAGATGTGAATCTGTTCTTCCTCTATGTCACCAAGGTTTTCTAATTCCCTCAACCACCTTCTCAACTCTTTTTGTTTCTTTCTGGCCAACAACTTTTGAATAGGCCATTTTTCCTTCCTGTTCACAGTACATTCATACCTCCAGTGTACATTTTCCTCCTTCTGCATCCTTAATGCTAGTTGTTCCATCCTTTCTCTTATCTGATTGAGCTCCAGATCCATATTTGTATTGCATTTCTTCTTGCGGCCTTCTCTTTGACCATGCTCATGGCCTCTAGTAGCCATTTTCACCTTCTACTTTCCCTCTTGGCAAGTCTATGGATTACTCTACATCTGAGAAAATATCCATCTTCTCTTACAACTCACCTAGATTTAAAAAAAAATTTTGCTGCACACATGAAACAACCTTCTCTCAGAGAATCAATACTCTGCCTTCCCTTCAACTGCTATCTATAGGAAAATTTGAACCTTTGATATCATCTAATGTTACCAGATCATCCCTTTCACTGTCTCTCTCTTGTCTATTGTCCGCAAACAAAATAATGACCTCCTCCTCTTTCTCCTTCACCTAAAATCTATAAACAAAAATCAGCTCTGATACCACCTGATGCATCCCCCCTCCCCTCCTGGGGTTATGCAACCTCTCGGTCTAAGATCTTTCTAATTTCTGAGTCGAATTGACTCTTCGGGCTCCTAATTGAACCCAAATAAATTATACATAAGCCCCTTTTCCTTCTATTTGGAGGCTCTGTTAGAACCACGAGCTATTAGTACATGCTTCCAAAAAACTAAGGTTCAGGCACTAGCTCCTTCTACAATTAGCTCCTTCTTCATATGGCCCCGGGCTGTGTCCCTGTGCAGACATGCGATAGTGGGCACGGGAAAGAGTGGTTTTAGACGAACCCATTTTTTTCCCCACAATTCACCTCCAACTACCATGTATCCCTTTGTTAAAACCATGGTTGAAATTACGGTCTGCTCAAGGAGAATTAACGTCCGAGCATGTCCTAGATTCACAATCCTTCCTGTCCATCAATCTCTCACTTTCAGTGATGATCCATGATCAACGACTGTTCGAAAACATAGGTATTCCAACAGAGGATGAACACCTTCAGTAACCACTCACATAACCAGATCAAAGATCAACACACCGATGTTTTCATGTGGTAAAACCCCTATGGGGAAACATCCATGGCCCTAGCCAACGTGACCACTTGGAGAAGTTTATTAATGCAAAGAAAAAGATTACAGAGATATATTACAAGAGAGTTTATCACAATCGATCATCGACAAATGACCCTCCATGCTCTTTATATAGAGATAATGGACCAATCGGGTGTTAAGCCACGGATCAATGGCCGTTAAGATCGAGGAGAGTATGAACCATTGGATCAATCTATGTCGGGAACATATCGTGACCATTGGATTTCCTAACTACAAATGCATACTAAAGAAACACACTAGAAAACACACTTTTAGCTAACGACACAATAGACCAAGTAGATCTTACTAACTCCTAAGTGTCTAAATATCCTAACATCCCCTCTTAAGAAAAACTTGGGATAGGATTGAAGGATTTACAATAGTGACACAATAGGAGAAGGAAGGAGGCATTAGAGCCTATCCCCCCTTAATGACAACTTCCTTAAATCCTAACATAGATCGAAGTTTGGAAAACTTCGCTTCTGTAAGAGACTTTGTGAAAATGTCTGCAACTTGATCTTCTATAGGGAAAAGGAGCACTTTAATAACTTGATGATGAATGAGCTTTCTGATGAAGTGCATGCGTATCTCAATGTGTTTTCTACTCTGATGTTGAACTAGGTCTTTGGTGAGCTTGATGGC
Source organism: Picea engelmannii (assembly GCA_009831015.1). Taxonomy (NCBI): domain Eukaryota; kingdom Viridiplantae; phylum Streptophyta; class Pinopsida; order Pinales; family Pinaceae; genus Picea; species Picea engelmannii. The sequence continues at coordinate 76,731 of ML807846.1, forward strand.
ACTCTGATTGTCACACCAAAGGCTAGTCGAATGCTGGTACTGGAATCCAAACTCTGAAAGGATCTGTCGAAGCCAGAGGGCTTTCTGACTTGCACTTACCGCTACTCGGTACTCTACTTCTGCTGAAGAAAGTGCAATAGCCTGTTATTTCTTACAAACCCAAGTGACAGGTCTTGAACCAAGGCTAAAAACATAACCTGTAGTAGACTTCCAATCATCAGGGTCGTCGGCCCAATCTGAATCAGTGAAACCAACCAATAAAGGAGTCCCCCCTGAACTGTAATGTATCCTGAACTGAATTGTACCACAAACACAACGAAGTATCCTTTTCGTTTATTTCTAATGGATTTCATGGGGTGTTTGCATATATTGGGCAACAAGACCAACAACAAAGGAAAGATCAGTATGTGTATGAGTCAAGTATAAGAGGCTACCAACTAACTGACGGTACAGGGTGGCATCAACTTCAGAAGAAGTACATGTGGCAGAAATCTCGAATCTAGACCGGAAGGGAGAAGGGATTGGTTTACAATTGTCCATGTGAAAGTGATGAACAAGGTCACAAGCATACTTAGATTGGGAAAGAAAAATTCCTTCATTGGTTTGCAAAACTTGGAGGCTAAGGAAATAGTGCAAAAAAGCCTAAGTATATCATTTTAAATTTCTTCTTAAGGCTGGTTTTCACATGGTTTAAAAGTTTTGATTCACTACCAGCAAGGATAAGGTCATTAACATAAAGGAAAAG
>ML807846.1:103002-116288 GCA_009831015.1 Picea engelmannii
TCTAACGGTAGAGATTATGTTAGGGTTTTTTTCCCTAGAAGGCAACCCTCTTTTATGAGGGAAATGTATTGCGGCTATGTATGATGGTGAATATTGTATTCTGAGAGAGGAGACTGTGAGAGAAAGAAGAGGAAGTTACAACAGGTTTTGCTGTAGGTTGTATCTCTTCATTTGTTGGATAATAATAAAGGAAGGACCTGGCAATTTCTCTGGTGGACGTAGCCCACACTGGGTGAACCACGTAAATCTGTGTCTCTCTTGTATTGTGTGCCTTCTGTGTTTTGTTTCTGCATTTGTTTTATTTTATTGCTCCACGTTCCTGTTTTTCTAACAAAAAAAAACTCTTTTCACACAAGAAAAAAATTCCGCTTCTCGATGACAAAAAGGGTTAGATCTCGGTCAGCTTACCCAGAAGATGCACCTTTTCCTATCTGTTTCCTATTTTCCAAGATCACATAGGGTGTGGGGAAAAGGGCACACATAGATCTAAAAGAGTAGCAACCTGGAAATAAATAAAACAAAACCGAAATAAAACCAAAATACTACTCTGCAAAAATTTAAAAAAAATGCATATTCAAGCTTTATACCTCCGGATTTGACTACAATGGACGTATCTTGGGAAAACATAAACCTTTTCGAGTGAAAATAAAAGTGTTCCTGACTGAAACAAGTGCTCCGGACGCAATGGAAAATTCCTTTCATCTCATAAATGTACGTAAATGACATAAAGTGGAGATGAGGCAACTCGACACTTCACGATCTTGATCTACAACAGGAGAGACTCTTCAAACAGGCTCTGATACCATGTTCGACAACACAGGTATTCCAACCTGTGTTGTCAAACATGGAAGATCTGCTGCCACCTATATCCCTAAATCTACGGCTAGGATCCCCTCTATGAATCCAACCTTCGAGAATCTAAAATATCAAACTCTCGTTTATTCCGGAGAGATTTCTATGAAATGGTAGTTCATCTGCAAAGCGTCCTCTGCAATCAACAATTTTGTAAACAATCGGGATCTCATTCAGGACTTCGATGCTTTCACCCTCTGCTATCCTCTGAAGTGTTCTGTACCTGGAATTCCAGATATGGTGGCACGCATCTGCTTCCAGATCATCAGCTATCATCCGTTCGGGACTTCGGCCTTCAACGATCTCAAATCTCAACCACCACAAATCTCCGTAGTGAATCCTTCCATAGTGTCAGATCCTCTAACAATTGTCCTCCTTGATCCATCGAATGTCCAACAGAGTAAATATTCATCCTCCATGTATCCCCTCGTAGATCAACAATCTATGTCCTTTCCTTTGGGATCTATAACCCTGAATGCTTCAAGATTCGACGCTTCGGAATATTCTGAAAAAAAACTTCTTAGAAACCCCATAGTACAATCCTCCAAAGTTCACGATCTAGTGACACCTATCCAACCTAGATCAATGACTCCAAGCTGCTTCGGCTGTTCAGTCTTTGAAATTTTGAAATTCTCATCCTTTGCGTTCTATCAGAGTGTTTTCTATCGGAGTTCATGATCAGTCACCACATAGCCTTCCTAGATTTAACAGTCTAGATCTCTTCGGGCCTTCGACGCTTTAGCTCTCTGACTCTTCAACATTTCATATTTTCTCTCTTCGAGCTTCGACTCTTTGGAATTAAGGAGTTTCAAACTCCTATACACTCATTTCTCTTGGAGTGCATCTATATGAAATCTGAGATCTCCTGACAACTGTCTCCTCGTAGATCGACAACTCTCGTCTCTTCGGCTATTCAGGGTTCATATGTTTCAACATTCCATCCTTGTCTTTCTCTTGATCTTATGAATTGTCGATGTATGTCCCTCTGAATCTGACAGTTCAGATTCCCTCCGGCTCTTCATCTCTTCAGCTTTTCAAGCTTCAGAAGCTTCAAACTTCTGTGTGCTCATTCCTCTCGGGGCGTCTTCACCCAAATTTGATGGGTTTATACCACGCGTACTCCTAGATTATGGATGGTCCCAATTTCGTTTAGAACTTTGGGACTTTAACAAGTCTACCCTCCTGTGCATATACAATGTTTAGGCTCGTGCACCTCGGTCTGGATTCAATGATTCTTGATCCTCTGTGCTCAGATCCAGCGGATGAGATCTGTTCCTCTCCTCTGCATTTCCTTCATTCACTGGACATAGATATAACGGTCCAAGCTCCCTTCCAAAACCAATCAGACGGTTGTTGTCACTCCTACTCCTAAGATTTTGCCTTCTTCTGACTTTGAAGAGTTTTGTCAGTGTTCAAAGGTTTCGGTCTTTGAACTTTCTCTTGCAAACCTGACTATATTGGGTCTCGCTTATGTTATTGAAAGCATTACCTCTTCTGATATTTAGGGCTTAGAATAATTCCTTCTTCCATGAATCCATTGCGTTATCTCTTCTGAGCTTGATCTCCTTGAATATTTTTATCTCCCATGTACTCCTTGCATTTATGGGATTTCGTCAAACTCAGATTCGAAGGATTTCTTGAAAATAAAATTTTCTCACCCTCCTAGCATTCTCCTTACTTGATGCACACCTTGCAGAGCTTCCCCTTATAGAGTGTTCAGTAAGTCTGTCTCTTTACGAGCTCAACACAAATTTCCTTCTATGCACTCCTTTCACTTCTGCTGATGAAGGTTCAATGCTATCTCTCTTGATCTTTTTTGAGGTTAACTCACCTCTGTCAACGCAGTCCTTGCGGACTATGTGGACTCCTTGTACTGGAAACTCAAAGATGAGAAACAATTGGAACTTATACAATACTTCACCAGTTTATGCATTCAAACCATGAAACACATAAAAACATAATAATGAATACAAATACATAAACACACTGTATGCAGGAAAAAATGCTTTTCTGTTATCTCTGTGTGTTTATACAGATGTTTACAAAAACTGGACTGCAATAGAGTCTTAGTTCTCTCAAGCTCTACTAACCTAACTCTACTCTAATTTCTACTTCTAAGATCCCTTTTCATTCAAATATCTCTCCTAAGTCTCCTTTTACAAAAGAGGGCTCTATGAGCTTATCCTCTTCCCCGCCTTAGTGCCATCACTGTCTCAGTTAAGACACCATACTCCTATGGATTCATTACATTGAATGATTATCCAAACCTGACTACGATCTAGGCCTGCTTAGACTCAACCATTTAAGGATACCCTATCCACTACCTATACAAAGGCATGGATTGGTTCTTATGACCTTACAACACAAATCCCTATAGGATTAGATTTTGAATTTAAAAATGGGAGGGTCAATTCCTCTCCCTTTCTCCATTTCGTGCCTATGTGTTGGCTTACTGACATATTTGTTGACATGAAGTGATTCTCCTGCATCATGATCTCATCCCAAATGATTTGTCTGGCCCCTATCATATATGTATTTGCAAACAACTTATCCTTCATTTGATCTATGTTTGTTTTCATTTTTGTCTTCATCTTCTGATATTCTACAATAATTTCGGGTTTGTCTTTGATTTCTTCATTTTGTGTGGCAATGGTTTTCTTAAATTTATCAATTTTAGTTCCTTTCATATTTAAGTATTCCAATGCCTTTCATAATCCTGCTGTGGGATCATATGATTTTGATTACTATAACAAATGAGATCCTCCTTTCAAATTTTTAATTTTCTTGGCATACAAATCAATTTGTTCCTCCATTTGCACCATTTTATTCAAAAGTTGATCTTTTTATGCCTGGACTCCTTGTAGTTCATGGTTCTGTACATGGTCAATTCCTAGGATTTTAAGACTTTGCTTCAATACTTGGATTTTTTTATATTTTGTTTTTATTAGAGATTGTACAAATGCCTCATCTTTTATTAGCTCCTAGTTCTATTATTCATTGTTCTAACTCCTCCACTCTTATATTCCTAGTTCTGGTAGAAAATTTTTCATTCTTTAACCAAGTCCCGAGCTTATAATTTTTGTCTTGAATATTCTTGATTCCAATATTAGCTATCATGGCATATCTGTTTACCATTTTTGCAGTTTTTCTATGCAAGTCAAATTTATAGAATGGGTGATAACATTAAGATCAATGGAGATGTTTGTCACCATTTTTTGTTCCTTTGGCTCCATAACTGCTATATTTAACCTTCCTTTATCATAGTACATATTTGAGATCATTTTGGTGTGATATGCATCATGATCATAAAATTTGGGAATCATACTATTTTTTATGCTTGCAGCTACGTTTTTGATTTCCATGAATTGATGGACCTAGTCTAAATGCTTTGATTTATCAATATTCACTGACTCTTCTTCACTTTGACTCCCTACACTTTTTGGTTTCTCCAATGATGTTATTTATACAATCACAACAGGACCATTTTTCCTTGGCATTATTTCTTCTCATAACTCTGGATCTCCTTCTTCTTCAAGTGCGTCTAATTTCTATATTTTAGCTGATCCTTTTTCCCCTGTCTTTGAATCCTTTGAAGTAGACTCTAAGGTTTTCCTTTTTTATTTCTTCTCAAACTGTTGAGGTGTTTTTTTTATTAGATACTTAACATAATGATTGGACTCTTTACCATGGATTTGTAAAATGCTCTGCACATCTTTCCAATTGTCCTCATTTGCCAATAGCTCCAATTAAACTCTTTTTTGGTTTTGATAAGGAGTCTTCCCATGTCAAGTTATTTTTGATGAAATTATACCATGAGGATCATAAATTCATGGTTCTCCCAGTTGAAATCCCAAATCTAAAAGAGGATTTTTTGTTACTCGCAATGTTGATCTGGTGTTGAAAATAAAAGGACCTACCTACTTCTTTAATTTGAAAGTTACCTTATATTTATTTGGCACAAAATGAATCTCATCTGAGTTTAATATTTTCCTATCATATTCAAGAGAAACAATTCTTGGAGTCAAGAAAACATGCAAGAGGAAGGGACAAAGTTGACAACTATAAATTCTAATTTTAGTATGATGTTCAAATATATACCAATCTCCCACTCTTTTGTCTAGGCTTAACTATAATAGTTTCTTGCACTTAGGAAATATTATAGGGGGGACTTTATTGTTTTCAATTTGATAGGATTTATACATAAACTGGTCAACATACTGTGAAAATTAAACATTCAAAGACTTCTTTTTAATCATAGAAGTGTTGTGAATGACTAAAGTTGAGTTACCAATATCATCTTCAACCTTTAACCCTAGATGAAAAAAATGGAAGGCTTTTGTAAATAGAAAGAGGTGAACTAGATAAGAATGGTATGTGAAGCTTCGAATAGATTCAAATTCAAAGAGTTGGTAGTGGATTTGGTAGGGGTTGTAATTTCTATCACACCAAACTACAAATTTAAGGAAATGATATACTTGGGATATCAAAAACTTAGCTAAGTTGGGTTTCCACACATATTAATGGTTGATTAGATATCTATAACCTGGGTCTTCGTACTGATATAACTCAGAAGGGTCAAACAAAAAGACATGATAAAAAATATCCTTATCTTTGTCGACTAGATCTTCATCTACATTATTCATATATTTCTTAGTTTCTACGGGCTGAGAAGAGTGCATTTTAATAATGCAAATAAGAAATATAAGTAGGATTCTAATTAACCATAGAGGATGTCAATAGGAATAATTCTCACAATGGAGCGATCATGGTGGATTACAAAACAAATCTTGGATTACTACGAGGGGGGGTGAATCAATAATAGAGAAATTTAATCATTTTTAACCATATAATACAAGTGTTATATCAATGTATCATTATCATCCAATAACTGCAAGGTAAATAAGAAATGAACAAATGAACAATCATACACATACACAGTAAACCAATGTTTTACATGGAAACACAAAGCAAGAGAAAACCACTGAATGCTTTTTCTTATATTTCTTGAATAATTACATTCATTAGAAGCACCAACTTCCTTTGTTTTCCAGCTGCAACTAGAAGGAGGCTCCAACCCCCTATTTTCTCAGGAAACAACCTGAGGGAAGGTCCAACTCCCCAATTCTCTGGCTACAACCAAAAGGAAGCTACAACCCCCTATGTTCTCTGGCTACAACCGGAAGGTGGCTAGAACCACCTTTCCTTGCCCTATCCAACCGCCCTGATGTATAAGTAGAATGATGGAAACACTGTCACACTATCACTGTGAGATATACTACTGGAAACCTATACCATTCAACCTGCACCAAATAACATGTACCAATAACATGAACCATGCATCAACCATGCATCAACCTGTACCTCAACTTGTAATCAACATGTACCATAAACAGGTGCATCAACCATGCACCAACTTGTACCAAACAGCCTGTAATCAAATTGTACCATAAACAAGTGCATCAACCATGCACCAACCTGTACGTCAACCTGTACCATGAACAAGTTCATCAACCATGCACCAAACCTGTACAAATAACCTGTCACAAAAAATTGTCTAAACAACTTATCACAAAAACCTATCTCATTAATATTATCAACCAAATTATATCTACTCACCAATATCAATCACCAAGACAAATCTCAAAGATGTGCATCAACCAAACATAACACAACAACTCATAATAATCACCAACAACTCATAATAATACAAGTATTCTACATCATCCATAAACCATATGTCAACAATACTACAAGTTCCTCCAACCATTTACATAGTATGTACCAATCATGTATCAACTATGACTCATCACAATGTACCAGCATCATCAACTATACACCTCATGTATCTGTCAACTCATCAACTACTTGTCTCAACCATGTGCCAGACATGTACCTCACCCAAATTCCCTCATCAATTTCATCAACCAAATTTGATTTATAACTCTGTAATAGACTTGTTGTATATGATCACATACCCACAAACCTTCCGTAACTTTAACAGCAAGAGACTATCATTTTCATCAAACTTTTCTTTAGTCTCACATGACTAGTTTTGGATTAGTCAACAACCTTAATTTGAAATAATCATAACTTTGTACCTGTAATGAATAAAGATCTAAAAATGATACCCAATGTTCTTAAGTGTGTTTAATATAATTCCTCCAAGTTTCACTACTTGGAACCTCTCAGAAAAGGAGTTATAGAAAAAATGACATACCTTTCTGAATTCTGACTTATTCTAGAGAGCGACCTTGTAGAGCGTGCCCCGCACGTAATATTTTTTGAATAAATATGAAACTCTTACAAATAATAATACAGAGTGTATGATAACCAACACATTTTTTCTTACTGAATTTGGATATTTTATGAAGAAGTTATGACGTTTTTACCCGAAACACCTATTTTAGACTAGTTTCAGGACTAGCCACAAACCCTATTTTCCACGGAGTGTGAATCCAAAATTAAAATGACCCACAAGATGAAATTTTTACCACATATACTGGAATATGTTTCCTCAATGTTATAGAAATTTCACAGTCTGAATCATTCTAGAAAAAAACATTATTGCAAAAATGGTGAGATGACCTGTAAATAATATACCTTAGAAAGCATCATCAAAACAATTTACCCTTCCTTGAATTCCAGCCTTCTTTTCTTCACCTTCCCTTAGAAATTCAGATTAGATATCCTTTGGTTACCTCAAAAACCTATAAATTTTCAATATTCTCAAGTGTATTAAAAAATGAGAGAGCCTTGCCTCTTATTTATACTCTCCAAGTAGCTTCCTTAAAAACATCTTCTAGGTCACTTTGCCCACTTTCCTTATTTTAGGGTTAACCCACTTCTAAATTCTCCAATAAATTTATTATTTGAATAATTTATTTTGTATTCACTTTGAATTATAGTACACTCATCACTTCACTTTATTATTTACCTTCTAAAATCTATTAAACCTCTTTGACTAATTTGACCTTTTGGGGCTTCTAGATGACATATGAGGGTCCTCCAACTTCGTAAGGCCATAACTCTCAAACTATGAGGAGTTATGTGATGTTACACATACCAGAAGAAATGGAATGACATGTACTATCCATATAGAATAGTATTACCTACAAATATATCAAAACTCATACAATTATCCATCAAACAAACTTGGGTCCATTACCCAAACTTGGGTTCTCCAATTTCTCATGACCATCACTCTCTAACCGTGAGGAGATATGTGACGTTACACATACCACCAGAAATGGAATGACATGTACTATCAATATAAAATAGTATTACCTTCAAATATATTAAAACTCATACCATTATACATGAAACAACCTTGGGTCCATTACCTAAAACTTTATGCTACCGGAATTTGGTACTGGACTTTCTCCAAGGGTTGAAATCAATCACTAAGGGTTGAAATCAATCTACAATATCACTCTCCAATGGTTGAAATCAATGAAAAAAAAGAATCCATACCAAATATCCATCATCCTAAGCCAACTGTATGACAATATCCCCCTTTGGCATTGATGGCAACAACAATATTGATGGCAACACTTAGTCATGATAAAATTCATGCTTATACTCTTCATCAATGTTTCTATCTCTCCCCCTTTGACATCTATGGAAAATGGTATCTCCCTTTGGGGATTCTCCCCCTGATTGAACTCTCCTTAGGGTTGCTCCCCCTATCTACGTGCCTTTGATATTTCTTTGTGTTTATAAGGCTCTGATTACTCTCTTTCCCTTCATATGAATAATATCTTCCCCTTTGACAAAGGGTATCAATCTAACATCATATCGCTCATTCTTCCCTTGTGACAATCGCTCCCCTTGGAAACATGCCTCTATGCTCTCTATGTAAGCATTTGCCTTTTCATCTGATAAATCTCCCCCCCTTTGTCCTATTTATGGTGCTTCCTCGTGTACATCTAAGACATATAAGATAAGTATTCAAAATAATTCATTTTGGAGTAGAAATTACTCCTAGTCTCTAGCGAAGATACTCAAGGGATTCCCATGGAAGTAGTTTTGTAAAGATGTATGCCAATTGTTCTTTTGTTCCCACATATTCAACTCTGATGTTCTTCTTTGCAACCTGTTCCTATAGAAATTAATACTTGATTGGAATGTTCTTCGTATTGGAGTGCATCAACAAGTTTTTTGAGATATTGATGGCACTTGTATTATCAAAATGGATTGGAATGGGCTCATCACACTCAACCTGTATATTTGTCAAAGTTTGTTTCATCAATAGAACGTGTGTACAACATGATGATGTTGCAATATACTCTTCCTCGGTTATAGATAAGGATATTGATGATTGTTTCTTGCTTAGCCAAGATACTAAACACTCACCCAACTAGAATGTTGCTCCACTAGTGCTTCATCGGTCATTAATGTAACCTGCCCAATATGCATTTGTGTAGGCAATAAGTGATACATCCTTTCCTTTTAGATACCATAATCCAAACTCTTCTATTCCTTTGAGATATCTGAAAATCCTCTTCACTGCTAATACATGTGATTCCTTTGGTGTTGCATGAAATCGTGCCACCTGTCCAACTTCCTGCATTACATCTGGTCTGGATGTTGTCACATATAGTAAGCTACCAATAATTGACCTATATTGCCTCTGGTCTATAGACTTTGAATCATCATCTTTGATCAACTTGCAACTGGTTTGCATAGGAGTGGTAACTGGTTTGCAATCTTCCATTCAGAACCTCTTTAACATTTCTATGATATACTTAGTTTGAGAAATAAAAATGATTTGGTTTCTTTGACATATATGAAGACCGAAAGAGAAGGATAATCCTCCAAGTAATGACATTTCAAATTCATTCTGCATATCCTTTAAAAATTTTTGGCTTAACCTATCATTAGTACTTCCAAAACAATATTATCAACATAAATTTCAATTAATAAAATATTACCCTAAGTTACCTTGATGTAGAGGTTGTTGTTTGTGATTCCTTTCCATAGTTTGTAGGGAGTTTTTTCATTGTTGTTTTTGAGAATTACTCTGTTTTGAATGTGAATTGATGTATGCACTACATGTGTCCAAAAAATATCTGTCAATTTGGAATCCATTAGCATTGTTTGAGCCATTTCCTGTGTAATTATCTTCCATTATGATAATGTTCCTTTGTCTCTGAACCACTCTCTGAAACAATCTATGAATCCATGCTCTCGTCCACTATCATATATCTGTCCAAACCTACTAAGTGTTATTACAAATCCATCTATGTCCATACTGTCCAAGACTCTACTTGCACAACTTCCCATAATGATGACTCAATTATCACTATACTATCATGAAGTCTTGATTAATCTATCAAACTGTACTTCTGCTAACTCATTTCTCTGAATTTGTCTTCTCAAACTCTACAAGTTGCTCGAAGGATGGTTCTTTGGTCTATCAAAAGTATCGCATAGAATCCCCCTGTCTAATATTCATATTACTTGGGAATCTCCAAGCCGGATGGATCAGAACAATTCCTGCTCTGATGTGTATTCATCATCATTTTCATTGGTAGATTCATTATCTCTTTGAGTTCTGTCTTATTTCTTTTTGTCTCTGGATTCATCTTTCAATATAATGCTTGAAAGTAAAATCTCTTGAACCTGTTCCTTATTTACTTGTCCTTTCTTTCTTTCAATTATATTCCAAACCTTTATATATCTGACATCTTTCCTTTTCTTTGCAGAATTTTCTTCATCTCATTTTATTGCCAATCTTGCGACCTCTAGTACCTAGTCTTTGTTCACTCTTTCTTCGTGTTTTCTTATCCATACTTTCTTATATCTGATATTAGTATTCTCTTTCATGGAAGTATCAATCATGCTTCTACAATCACTGGCTATATGTCCATAGTTATGACATTTGTAACACTCAATGTTATGTGCAACCACATAGGCACTTCTTTCTTGGACATTTCTTTTATAATCCTTGTAATATGAAACCTAATGTCCAAATTTAGTACAATAAAAACAATTACCATAAAATAAATTTTCATACTTGGGAATGAATGATCTTCTTTGTGGCGTAGTCCTTTTAAATTTTTTCCTTGACTGATCATGATTATGATTGAAGATTCTTTGTCTCTTGAACATGGATGGTATTCTTGAAGATGTATCTTCAATAGTTTTCTTAGATTCTGGTTGACCATGATTCCTTCCTTTGAGTACTTATGCATAACTCTTTCTATTTTCTTCATTGTTCTTTTCTAGCAACCTAGAGTGCTTCTCTTCATTCTCTATAACTGATGTGGATGTTTCAGTCTCTTCAATGTTCTTGTTGAGCTTGGGGATTTTAATTCTCAATGTGACAACTTCTTCTTCAATCTTCTCAACCACTTCTTCTTTCTTCATTATCTGAGACTTCATGTCTTATTTTGTTCTTTTCGATTCTTCAAAATGAATTTTTAAAGTGATAATTTATTATTCAAGTCCTTTCTCTTCTTGACCAAACTCTACATCAATATGGTTTAGATATTTAGTTCTTTCCTTAAGATGATCTCTCAATATCTTCTCTCTCATTTCTACTTCTTCCTTCTGTGCTGCTATGTTGGTTTCCAAACACTGCTTTTGATATTCAAGATTTTCTTTGATATTTCTCGCTTCTTCTAGTTGAGTTCTTAAGTTCTCGATGACCTGTTGGGCTTCTTAAAAAATGTGAACACTTTCCTTTTGTTTCATCAATTCTTTCTCGAGTGAATTGTTTTCTTCTCTTAGTTTATCTAAAGTACTAATCAATTCTTCTTCATAATTGTATTCCTTTTCAATTAGTTTCTTTGTCTGATTTCCTTAATGGCATTCTATTTCAAGATGTCCATGTTTTTAACAATTGAAACAAAACAACATACCTCAGGTGATTATGTACTCTTCATCTTTTGAATCTGCTTGACATTGTGAACATAATTCTTCTTGATTTGTATCTGTATCTTCTTTGACATTTTCTAAATCTGTGATGGGTGAAGAATATATGTCATGTAACTTATCCCAAATTTCTTTTTTTGATGAACATTTACCAACCTTTTCTCTTACCGGATTAGGTAATCCTTCCCAAATGAAATCCATTGCTATTTTGTTATTCTTCCTCAATTCCTTCTTGGTTGCAGTCTTTGCCCTTTTTGAACTATCATATCCTGTAACAACTGATAGACAAATATAATGTCCCTGTGCCTTTAAAAATAATTTATTCCTTATGCTCCACATCTCATACTTAAAACCATTATGACCATTAAACATTGGTACTCCAATCTCAGAATAATCCATGATCTCCTTCCAGTGGTTAAATTGTTTCTTGAAGGAACCTGCTTTGATACCAATTGTTGGATTACTAAGAGGGGGGGTGAATCAATAATAGAGAAATTTAATCCCTTTTCACCATATAATACGATTTTTATATCAATGTATCATTATCATCCAATAAATGCAGAGTAAATAAGCAATGAACAAATGAACAATCATACACATACATAGTACACCAATGTTTTACGTGGAAACCCAAAGCGGGAGAAAAACACAAAATGATTCTTTTTATATGTCTTGGAGAATTACATTCATTGAAAGCACCAAATTCCTTTTTTTTCCAGTTGCAACTGAAAGGAGACTCCAACCCTTTAGTTTCTCAGGCTACAACCTGAGGGAAGGTCCAACTCTCCAATTCTCTAGCTACAACAAGAAGGAACCTACAACCCCCTATGTTCTCCGACTACAACTGGAAGGTGAATACAACCACCTATCCTTGCCTCGTCCAACTGCCCTGGTGTATAAGTAGAATGAGGAAACCACTATCACACTATCATTGTGAGATATACTGCTGTAAACCTGTGCCAATCAACCTGCACCAAATAACTTGTACCAATAACCTGAACCATGCATCAACCTGTACCTCAACTTGTAATCAACCTGTACCATAAAAAAGTGCATCAAACATGCACCAACCTATACCAAACAACCTGTAATCAACCTGTACCATATACAAGTGCATCAACCATGCACCAAACTGTACGTCAATCTGTACCATGAACAAGTTCATCAACCATGCACCAAACTTGTACAAATAACCTGTCACAACAACTTGTCCAAACAACCTATCACAACAAATCGTCTCATCAGTCTTATCAAACAAATAATATCTACTCACCAAGATCAATCACCAAGACAACTCTCAAATATGTGCATCAACCAAGCATAACACAACAACTCATAATTATCACCAACAACTCATAATAATACAAGTATGCTACATAATCCATAAACCATGTGTAAAAATTACTACAATTGCCTCCAACCATGTACCAAGTATGTACCAATCATGTATCAACTATGACTCATCAAGATGTACCAACATCATCAACTATACACCTGATGTATGTGCCAACTCATCAACTACTTATCTCAACCATGTACCCAACATGTACCTCAAACAA
>ML807846.1:127595-144238 GCA_009831015.1 Picea engelmannii
TCTATATTGAGATGGTGATGAGTCATAATGATTATTGTTATCATCTTAATTAAAATGTGATTTAAAGCTTAAATATTTTTCATAGTCATCCCGACTCACATACACTTCAGAAGGATCACCTTCCATCATATTCATTTCCTCAATATCATCAATTTCATCTTCTTCAAAATTATCAACCATATTTTCATTTTTTTATTGGTGATTGTATTGGTTGATCTTCATTTCTCCTTTTTCTTTGTAAAACCCAAGGAGGGTTAAAAGGCATTCTAAATTGATTTTTGTTTCTAATGTCAAGCCTTCTTCTCTTTGTTTCCTTCCTAGCCAGTTTATTTGATAGATATTTAATTATTCTAGAAATTTCTTCAATTTTACCCTCCTAGTTTTTGTTAGTACCAAATGTACCAACTTGTACCTTTTGTTTTCTTGTTTCTCTTTCTCTTGATTCATTTATAATTATATATTTAATGATGTAATCATATTGGATTCAATTTATACTACATCATCTTGCATAACTATTAAGGTGGTGGATCTTCTTTCTCTGAGTAATAAGGTAAAGTTGAAATCAAAGAGCTAGCAAACACAACTTTTGATGTTGGTTGTGATGGTTTGACATTTGCGGGGATTTTATTATAAAGTTTATTAAATATCTTGATGAAATTTGAGATAGATTCATTTTTTTTCTTTTTAATATTCTCAAACTCAGTTAAAAAATATAAATGGTCTTTATTTTCACCCCATTGTCTGAGGAAAGCATATTCTAGCGCATCCTAAGACTCGATGGAAATAGGGGTTAATCCTTTAAACCATGTTCTCACTTCACCCTCAAATGTATGAACAAATATCCTCATGTATACATATTCATGTTATAGATGTTGATTATTAGTAAAATGATCAAAATATGATAAATGTTCAAGGTCTATGGTCTCATCCTCCCCATTAAATCTAGGAAATAGATTCAGATAATTATCAGGAAAATCATGCAAATTGTGAGGGTCATTCAAAGGACCATATCTAGCAACAAATTTATTGAAAATTCTTGGTGGAGGAGGTGGGGGTGGTTGTTGTTGTGGTATTTTCCCTGCCATAACTAAATGGTCAATTAATTGATGTGAATTTTCATGAGTGAGTGGATTAAAGAATACTTTAAATTATTCTTCTTCTAAAGGATGATTCGAAAGATAAATTTGAGGAATTTCAAGATCTTCCTCCTTAGGGGATATGAAATAAAAATTAGGAAAAATATGAGGAAACATTTCAAGGAGTTATTTGGAGAAACGATCGGTGAATTCTCAACATAGTACACTTGAGAAATCATAGTGGAATATTTGAGGGAAATTTCAATGTATTGATCAAGAAAGAATTCAATAGAATGGGATATAGAAATAGTCAAAGGTTGTTTTAGATAAGTGGGAATAGTTTTTTTGGGAGAAGATAGAAGAGAGGTTTTAGGAGGGATTACAAAAAAATATTTTGGAGAATATTTTAAAGGAACAAGAGATTTTCCTTTGGATTTAGGTTTTGTAGAAGAACAAGGTTTGGAAATAGAGGGTATAGAAGAAGAAGTTATGGGTCTGCCTAGGATTCTTCTTGAACAGTAACCTTTCAGGATTTTCTACTTGAGTAGTATTTTTTGGGTATGGGTTAATGATGCAAGTGGATATCGGTGTCCATCCATCTATTCCAACTGACTCAAAATAGTCTTCTGACAACTTACTAATTTTAGCAGGTTTTTGGTTCCTAAACTTCTGGGGCCATTTTGAGGGCCTAAATGATGATTTTTCAGGAGCAATCACCTAAATTATAGACAAAGGATATGATTGAGCCCCTAAAATGAATGTCCTTGATGATACCTTTCCAACAAGATAGTGTGAACCCCAAACAAAGATCGTATGCCAAAGTTACACCCCCAGGAAGTTGATACACCAAACTACCCAAAATGGGGTCCACAAAACTGTTGGCTTTTCATCTTCCAGGGTTAGGGTTTTGGATTTTATTTATGATAAAAAATCCTTTGGAACCTCATTGTAACAATCATATTCTTTTGAATGTGATTAGTTGTTACATCTCTTCTCAGAGATAATCTGCCACCATTATAGTGAGTCTTTCACTATGCATTTCTACAGTTTTGTACATTTCACTCATTAATAGAAATTATGTATTACTGTATCTATGTGTTTATGGTTGCATATATGATATATTTATGTTATATTATTGGATATATGAGATATCTCTTTACATTTATTTATTATATCTCCGCCGTCATTTCATGCCAAAAATAATCCGGATCAGTGGTATTAGAGCAGGTTGCTCTTGATTGTTTTTTTAGTGCATGTTATAGACGAGGTCCAAGTATAGAAATTTAGGTCTCGAGGTTGTCTCTCTTGAGGAAAATCATTCTCTCATTCCCAAGAAACCCTCCATGGAAGAATAAAAGAAAAATGACAAGGAGACGATTCTATTAATTGGTTTCTTGAGCAAGCTCTCATGCGACAGAGGGATGAAATGATGGAGAATTTTTCCCACATCGTTCAATGCCTTTAGATAAAAACAGGCGTGTCTTCATCAAGAGACCACTTTGGAGTCACCTTTCATTTCAAGGTACAAGTTAATTTTGATATTCCCATATTTGAAGAACAAATAGATGTAAATGCCCTAGAAAAATTGTTAAATGTGCTAGAAGGTTATTTCTCTATTCATAATTTCTCCGATAGGGAATATATCATCTTCACACTCCTTAAGGATCTCCCCCATGCCAAAAATTGGTGGGAAAATCACTAGGAGAAAAGTTACAAAGAGGATTATGGAATATATTGTAACAAACCTCCCATTTCGTACGACAACAACCTCTCATAAAAAGTCCATTTTTTTTTTTTTTGTGTGTGTGTACAAGGGTAATAAAGACGTTATACTCTGCGTCGAAACATGTCAATGAACATGATGCATGCAACTATGACAAGAACATAATGACCTAAGACACACATCAAGCATCTGGAAGCAATGGACGATAATCAACTGACAAAAATAAGACTGACTACCCGCCCGTCCTACCCTGCAATGGTTAGGACCTTCAGGACACATAAGTAATGCTCAACCCCAGGTTCCCATCGATTTTGACCATTTAAGGTCTCAGGTCTAGCGACTGTTATGAGGAACAAGGAGGTGTCTACATCCCGCCCGACACAAGCATACCAAGCATAATAAATTTTACAACCANATGGGAAGCGCAGGCTAAAAAAGACTTTGCCAATACCCCAATCCATCATTGAGGCAAGCTAGTCAATAATTACAGTCTATAATAATAATCTATTACGAGCCCCACTTAACAGGTCTAAATTGCAATATGATGATAAGGTACAATCTACATTAGTCTTAAATCCAATCCATTGCGTAACTTTACATCACAATTTGTCATCAAGGTACCCTCTAATTCAATGTTTAATAGACATCAATAGGCAAGTTTGGACTTTGACTTGGCTATTAATCAAAACATAATTAATAAAAAATTATGAACTAACTACATTGTCTAAAAAAATTTAGCCATTAATTTACAATCAATAAACATTAAAGGCCACCAGTCTAGCAAAGTAAAACATCCAGACCCGTCTTCAATCTAGACTCCTACCAACTAGCCACTAATCTTGATAACAAGGCAACCATTTAAACTAGAATGTTACCATTTAAAATAAACAATGAAGCAATAACAAAAGCCTTTATCACAAGCAAATTAACAATGTAGTTAATAACTTGACATTTAATAATAGATAACCGGGCATTCATTGTAAAGTAAACAAAAAGGCGCAAGGATGAAAAGTGAATAATTAGGCCTTTAACAAAATTCACTGTTGGGTAAATGTAGAGATAAGGACTAGGGCAGGGACAAAACTTAGGCATAAATGTTGATTCAAAAGTTGGTTCTCTAAGCTAAAGTAGGCACCGGTTACAAGATCCGTCAGTAAATTGGGTAACCAACTTAAGAGATTGCATAAGTATAACACAGATTAGTCTACATCAATAAATCATCATTTAAAATACTTATCAAAGAGGTGAGGTTGCCAAAGGCATCTCAATACCTTGTCTACCCCAAACTTGTGAAGTCACAGACATAGTTTCAGGCATCATTTCAGGTGGTCTAAATACCAGGCAGTCAACGCGGACTATCAAGTACAAGGCACGCTCTCTGAAATATCTAAGTCTTAAAGTAATAGTAATTCCAAATTGTTATAATGCAATCACTTGACACACTTACTTAGCACCCTCTCTTCAATGTATAAATCATGAATTAAATAAAGCTAGGAATCTGTCATTATGGGCCAGGTGTGAGCATGATGGCTTTGAGGACAAGGCAAAGAAAGGTCAAGTCTGAGCGTGAGCATTAAGCTCGGAAAACCACTAGGAAAATGACAGAAACTGAGATTTCCATCGTATTACGCATGCATACAGATATAAACATCTGCAAGAGTTTGGGAAAAACAAGGTATAGCTTCACTGTCCCACACCAGGGTTATTAACTCTAATTAGAGAAGGAAGATTGTGCTATAAGAAAAAGGAGAAGAGCATTGTGTAAAACTAAGATTCGAGTAGTTACCCAACTCGAATTCCAGGGTGATTATGATTCAACTCGTGCTCGTTTAGAGGGTGGATTCGTTTCCGAACAGGGAAGGTTGGTGCTTATCATCTATAGGATTAAACGTGGTTATCACAGCTTTCAATGTGGTCCATTGGTAGGGATGATGCAGTCATTCCAGGGCAGAAAAATTCGTGGGCGTTGAACCAAATATATTAAAAATCAAAGGTGTAAATACTGGAAACCATTAAATATGCTGCGAGTGAACCAGGTGAAAAAACCATTAAATTATGTGGCTGCCTCTAGCTATGACACTACTCATTCAAGCCAATATATCATTGTTTGTGTGTGCATTGAAGGACTGTGGGTGAGTGTTGTGCGACCAACTTTATCAATTGGGTAGAAACATGTGTAATCATTACCTAGGGACAAGTTAAATTCGAACCATAAGTAAGGAAAACTGCAAACACAACATTAAGTTCGTTATCCATTCCAGTACCATTCTAATCACAGAGATAAATTAATCTTTTTTGTGTTAAAATTACAGGCATGAGAAAAATCACTGCTCAGAAAAATTAACGTAGACAGGATTCATTATAGAGTTTTCAATAATTTAAAGCATAGCAATCACAGTCCAAGAAAAACTAAATTCACTGATAGAAATAACAAACATTTTTTTTTTTCATTTCTAGCATGCAAATTATATGGATGCAGATAGGGAATGGAATCGTTTTGGCATTCTAGGATACCAACACCATGCCAATTTAAATTTATCCAAGAACAATGTAGCGATAAAATTGATCCATCAAACTATACACATGGGGTAAAATAAAATGGAATGAGATAACGACAAGATAAAAAACAAAACAACTGAGGATGAAGAAAATATTCACCAACAAACAATGGGTAGAGTTGGATAATCGCATCCAAGTGCAAGGCAACCTTCAGCCAAGGAAAACAATAGAGGTGGATGGCTTATAGGTTCGATGTTCACTTCATCATCCTTGCACAGAAAAGAAGGGCGTTGAGATCCATAGGTATTTTAACGCCAAGGTGATGATCGTAGATCAGGCTCCTAGCCAACTACTCAGGCAAGGAATGACGAGCTAAGGACGAAGGCTAACAACCTCAAGGTCACAATCAACACCAGAGGGAGGTCACGACATGCGGGAAATGAAGGTCAAGGGAATCAATCAATCAATCAATCAGCTAGGCTATAAAACCTTCAGTCATGAAACTAGACAACCAGTTTACCTACCCAATAATCAAGCAAATCCAAATCATAAATCCTACAACAATCTGCCATTCAAACGAAGAAAGCATATCGTTTCCTGTTCTCCTGCTCCGATTGACGTCCTGCGCGCTCCATGCAACTCCCGCTCGCCGAGCATCGAGACTTCACAGGTACCTCCCAACCAACGCTGGGGTACTCTTCTTCCCCCTTAGCCCCCCAAGTCGCAAAGGGGCCACACACACTATCTAGAGGTTCCGTCTAGCTCCCAACTCACCTCGCAAGGCTGAGCTACCACTCCTCTCTGAGCTGGGAATCCCAACTCCCACAAGTAAATCAATCAAGTCAATATTTCTGCAGCGTAATGTTATGCAAATAGAAGATGATCCTTCCTCCTTCTCCTCCCTTTCTTTTATAGAGTTTTGAACTTCCTTTATTTCCTAAAATCTCATTTAATTAAAGTTTTAACAATAAATTCCTAAAAAATCCTCTCCATACAAGTGTCCCTGATCCCCTACAATCCTCCATGAATTAATTTCCTTAATTAAGTAATTATCTGTATTTCCCTCACCCACCTAGAGTTACTCCTAGAATCACTCCTAGGTGTCCCCAAATTCTCATACAGGTTTTAATAGCTTTCCCTTTTATTAATTTGCTAATTCAATTTAAAATAAGAAAGTTCTTTAATGGTAGATTCTTTACTAAGTTGATCTTCCACTTTTTCCCTTAAGTTCCCCTTTTTCCCTTTTTATGTTACCTCCTTTCCCTAGTTTCCTAAATTTTAAGATTTTTCCCTCTTTCCCCTTTTTACTTAAAACTCAAAAAGGCAAGTGTGAAATTTAACCCCTTTTTCCCTTTTTCAATTAACTAGTTTATTTTAAATTATCACAAAAAACAATTAATTCCCTCTTTACATTTTATTACCACAGATTTTATTTTTTATGGCTAAATTAAATATCTTACTCCCTTTATGTTACACGATTCAACGAAGATCTAATTAATATTTAAGTTGTTTTTATTTTAATTATTATTATTTTATTTCTCTCTAATTTTTTTTTTAAAGGTAAACCAAGTTTTACCACTAGTGTAATTTAGACTTAGACCTTAAATTTCATACTCGGCGACATTTAACTAGGGAAATTGTTTTTTTTTTTTAAATTACTTAACATGTTATTCGTCTTAGGGCCATTTAGGATCATCCCTCTATCATCAACAACGCGACGTGCCCTTCAAGATGAACTAGGTTCTCCAAGGGTGCCACTCGCCTCATCTATTCCCTTGCACGATGTGCCCTTCAGGATGCACTAGGTGCTCCAAGGGTGACACTCGCCTCATTTGTTCCCTTGCACGATGTGCCCTTCAGGAAGCACTACGTGCTCCAAGGGTGCCACTCGCCTCTTGACTGATTTGGTAGACATCAATAACCCCTGGAGTCAACACTCTGCTAGGTGAACTTGTGGGAGACTAAGGGCTTATAAGGAATAAGGCCCGTGCCTTATTGCATGCCCCTTAGAATCATCATGAGCGACTGTCACAGTCTACCCTCATGACATCATGGGTCCTCTCAAAGTAGGTAATCATTAACCTACAGTTCGAGCCACGATGGGAGTGCTAGTAGGCTGTGGTAGGGCTGCTATCCACACCTCTCCCTCAACATCTCTAGTAGTCGTGTGTGACCCCTTTACTCCATATGTGAGTCATGTCAACAAGCTATCATTAGCCTACATCATCAAAAAATCATGTCAGAACATATCTATATCATATCATTTAGTCAGATGAACTAATATCAAAGTAAAACAATCAAACCCCAAGGGCATGCTCCCTGACTTGATTCGGAGTCCAAGGGGTTCCATCGATGCCTCAACATCCTCTAGGTCTGTAATCCTGCACACTCAGTAAAACTGAATCAATAGCACCTGTCTATGTCAAAGCGATAAAACCACATGTCATCAGCCCATAACGCCTCATAATCAAAATCAAAAGTTTTAATAGCATAATAATCCATATCACTTGCGAGCAAGTGTCCTCAAAGAATAAGTTCGCTCAATGTGCCCAAGCAGGATGTTACATACACCCCCTCTTGGTCTAAACTTCGTCCCGAAGTTTCACAGTATAAATGCCAAAATAAAGGGTATCATAGTATCATATGTCTATCTATCAAATAACAATGGAAACTGCTGGCGCATATCATATGCGTCCTCCTAGGTCATCGAGTGTGGACTACAATTGTCCCACTTGACCTTGACTTGATCTACCGTTCGACATCGTAACTATCGAACATGATGATCTAATATGCAAACTGGCTCAGCTGTGAGCACTCCCTTGTCCGATACCTGGAAGGAACTCATGTCAATAACATGTGTAGGATAACTATTATAATGTCTCAAAATAGATACATGAAAAACATCCTGCATATGCCTCAAAGAATCAGGCAAGGCTAGTCAATAGGCCACGGGCCCCTTTCTCTCCACAATCTCGAAAGGTCCCACGAACCTAGGAGAGAGTTTAGCTCACTTCTCAAACTTGATCGAACTCTTGTGTGGTTTAACCCGCAAGAATACTTGATCTCCGACCTTGTAACTACGGTTGACATGGCACACATCAACATAAATCTTATGTCGATCCTGTGCTTCTTTAATCCTTTGTCTTATTGTTTTCATTTTCTCTTCCATTTCTTGGATCACTTCTGGTCCCACCAAGACCCTATCCTCAAGTTGATCCCAACTCAAAGGCATCTTACATGGTCGCCTATAAAGAAACTCTAAAGGCGCCATCTTAATGGTGCTCTGGTAACTGTTGTTGTAAGAGAATTCTACCAGTAGCAAGAATTCCTCCCAATGCTTTTGTTGGTCCATCACGTACATGTGAAACATGTCCTCCAAGGTTTGGTTCATTTGTTCGGTCTGCCCGTCAGTTTCTGGGTGATTTGTAGTACTAAAGTTAAGTTGGGTTCCCAAGGCCTCTTGGAAACTTGTCCAAAATCGTCGAGTCAACACTGATCCTTGATCGGATATAATTCTCTTAGGCACACCATGTAGCCTCACAATCTCACTGATGAAAACTCTAGCTATGTCAGGTGCCTGATACGTTGTACACACAAGAATAAAGTGATCACTCTTCATTAGAGTGTCTACTACTACGAAAATCAAGTCACGTCTCCTTGTCGTCAGTGGCAATCCAATAATAAAATCTATCTAAATAACCTCCCATTTTGATTCCGAAATAGCATGTGGTTGTAGTAATCCTGCTGGGTGTCTATGTTCAGCCCTTACCTACTGACATTCTAGACATCTGGCCACATAGTTGACTATGTCTACCTTCATTCCCTTCCATAAGAATAAGGGTTTAGGGTCCGCCCTCATCTTCGTGACTCCTGGGTGAGCCATGTAAACTTCTCTATGAGCCTTGCTCAGGATCAACATCCTTAACTCTTCGTTCAATGGTACATAGATACGATTTTTAAACCTCAATAAACTGTTGCTATCAAATAAAAATCCTGCAAATCGTGGTACCATCATAGTGTTTTGTCTGATAAATCCCTCGACCTCTTTGTACCAGTCATCGTTAAGCTATAAATTTATAATCTTTTCACGTAGATTCGTCTGAAAAGGTAACACCAAAAAGATGCATGGTCTTCGACTCAATGCATCCGCCACTCTGTTCACTGTTCCTTTTATGTAAGTAATCTCGAAGTCATACTCGCTAAGCAATTTCGACCAACGCTGTTGTCGCGTGTTCAGGTCAAATTGCGTAAAAATGTGTTGTGGTCCACAATGGTCAGTCCTTAGTTCAAATTTTCATCCAACAAGGTAGTGTTTCCAAACCTT
Source organism: Picea engelmannii (assembly GCA_009831015.1). Lineage (NCBI taxonomy): Eukaryota > Viridiplantae > Streptophyta > Pinopsida > Pinales > Pinaceae > Picea > Picea engelmannii. Next base: position 137,218 of record ML807846.1, read on the forward strand.
CAAGGCATATACAATGGCTAACAACTCCAAATCATGCGTCACGTAGTTCTACTCATGCCTTTTCAGTTTTCTTGAAATGTAAGCGATCACTTGTCTGTATTGCATCAAGACTCCGCCTAAGCCTTCCTTAGATGCATCAGTGCATACCAAGAAGTCTGCATCCATGTGAGGGACCTTTAGTATCGATGTTGTTGTCAACAAATCCTTGAGCCTCCAAAATGCTTCCACGCATTTCTTGGTCCAAACAAACTTCTTATTTTTATTCTACAATTCCGTGATTGGACTTGCTATCTTCGAAAACCCCTCGAAAAACCGTCGATAGTATCCTGATAAACCCATGAAGATACACACTTCCGGGACATTCGTCGGCGCAGGCCATTCCATAATAGCCTTGATCTTTGTTGGATCCACGGCGATTCCTTCACGGGAAATGACATACCCTAAGTAGTGAATCCTCGATTGGTAAAAAGAGCATTTGGACAACTTCCCATACAATTTGTGCTCTCACAAACACTATATCACTAAGCGCAAGTGCTTGTCATGCTCCTTCATCGTTCGAGAGTAGATCAAAATATCGTCAATCAATACTTGGACGAACATGTCCAAGTACTCGTAGAAGACCCTGTTCATCAAACTCATAAATACCCCTGGGGTGTTCGTCACTCCAAATGGTAAAATAGTAAACTCGTAATGTCCAAACCTCATCTTAAAGGCGGTCTTAGAGACGTCATCCTCCTTGATCTGCAACTGGTGATACCCTGATTAAAAATCGATCTTGGAGAACACTATTGCACCCTTCATTTAATTGAACAGATCATCAATTCTTGGCAATGGATGGTAATTCTTTATCGTAGCCTTGTTCAGTTGTCGGTAGTCAATGCAGAGCCTCCACGACCCATCCTTCTTCGATATGAAGATAACAGGTCCACCCCTCGGTGACACACTAGGACGTATCAGTCCTAGGTCCAACAACTCCTTCAGTTGTATTTTCAACTCTTGTAACTCTGGGGTCGACATCCGATAAGACGTTCTTGCTATCAGTTCAGTCCCCGATTTAGGTCTTTGGTAAACTCCAATTCCCTCTCTGGCGGCATCCTAGTAACTCTTCCATAAAGACATCTGCAAACTCTCTCACCACCGGAAGGTGTTCTAGACTTTCTGCTACCCCCTTCTCGTTTAATGCAAGGATCGCATAAATCTTGCACCCCTTGCACATTCTCTTCCGAAGTTGCAAGGAAGATATGAACCTCAGGGAAACTCCCTGGTTCTAGCCTACAATCACACATCTCTGTCACTCGTCATTGACCAATATCAACCATTTCATCTTACAGTTGAGAATCGCCTCATGTGATTCCAACAAATCCATACCAATCACAACATCATAGGATCTTAAGATCGATACGTATAGGTTGGCCTTTGTGAAAAACTCTCCCAGGTTAAGGAAATAGCCCGTAACCTTTCCTCCAACCCTCTATTTGGCTCCTGAATCCATCTCTACGAAGCTAAACTCGTCCTATTCGACTGGCTTTACCTTAATCCTTTTTAGCGTTGCACCAAAAATGAAACTCTCTGTAGCACAGGGATCTATCAAAATACTAAGGTTCTAGTCAGTGACGGTACCTATCATCTCGAGCACAGTTGACTGATGCTCTTCTTGGTGGTTATTCACTACTGCATGAATCCGATGGGCCTTGCCCATACCTCCCACAGTAGTGGGTCTGGATGATCTAGATGCTCTTGTCCTCTCCACAAGGCAGTCGCGTCGGTAGTGTGGCTCCACACACGTCCAACACCCCTTCTTCGGCCCAGTAGTCCTGTTACTCAAAGTAGAAGATGACAGCCCATCGACCTGGAACCCTGGTCCGTTCTGCTGAATAAGCCTAAACTGCTACTACTGCGGTCGACGCCACTGTTGATGTTGTGGTCCCTGATAAGGTGTTCGTTGTTGAGGCATCAGTCGTCGAGGTGTAGTGAAAGTGGATCCCCTCTGGAAGCCACAATATCCTAACGTATGTATGGCTGGTGTCTGATGCTACTGTGCTCTAGATGAAACCTACCCTGCTAGTGATCTCGCCAGAGTCCTGGTCTGACCCCCACTGATAAGCCCCTCCTCTGTTATGAGGGCCTTTTGGATGATATCATGCAAGGTTTGAGGCATCAAAATCCTAACCTTTTCACGTAGGCTGCCGTTAAGGATGAACACAAACCTGTTGACCTTAAGTTTCTCAGTGTTGAGGTGCGAAGCATACCGGAGCAGCTCCATAAAATGAGCCTCGTACTCCGGCACCGTACGACCTCCATGTCGTAAGGTGTTGAACTCATTGAGTTGATGCTCAATGAATTCCTCTGAAAGATACCTCTCTCAGAACCATTCCTCGAACAGTTCCCATGACACGTCTTCGATGGCCATGTTCAGCTGCAGTAGGAGTGTCTTCCACCATAGAAGATCGCTCCCCTTCAGTTGAAAGACAGCCATGCGGACCTTCATGTTGGAGGTATAATCGTGAAGTGTGAAGCACATTGCCATGTTCTCCAACCATGCCTCGGTGGATGAACCGTCCGGGGCACCAAAGAACTCAGGAAATTTGACCTTCTCGAGTTCACGATGAATACTACCAGTACCGACCGGAGCAGGCGACAGAACCTCAGCGAGTGCCGGCGCCCTGGCCTTATCTCTGTCCAAATGGCTAATCAGTGCCTAAGACATGCGCTGAAAAGATCTCATCATTCCGACTACATCACCAACTACTATCTGCTCCTGTCCAAGAACCTACTTGTCTACCTGGGGGTTAGACCCCTCAGGGATGGATGCTACTAGAGGTGTCGCGCCTCCTCCCCTAGCACCCCGTCGTCTGCCTCTGTGGCGTCCTCTAACCATGATTACCTGCATGAACACAAGTCAACTCAATTAGTAACATTACAATCAAATCATACCAACGGAATCCGTAGCGATCCCAAGTCGTGGGTCGAACTAGCTCTGATACCATATGTAACAAACCTCCCATTTTGTATGACAACAACCTCTCATAACAAGTGATTTTTTTTTTTTGTGTGTGTGCATGTGTACAAGGGGAATAAAGACGTTATACTATGCTTCGCAACACGACGACGAACATGATGCATGCAACTGCGACAAGAGAATAACGACCTAAGACACACATCAAGCATCTGGAAGCAATGAACGGCAATCAACCAAAAAAAATAAGACTCACTACCTGCTCATCCTACCCTGTAATGGTTAGGACCTCCAGGACACATAAGAAATTCTCAAGCTCAGGTTCCCATCGATTTTGACCATTCAAGGTCTTAGGGCTGGCGACTGTTCTGAGGAACAAGAAGGTGTCTACATCCGACCTGACACAAGCAGACCAAGCACAATAAAGTTTACAACCAAGTACAACATTAATTAAAAGGAACCGTAACCCTCCCCCTCAGTGGGAAGCACAGGCTAGAAACGACTTCGCTAATACCCCGATCCATCGTCAAGGAAAGCTAGTCAATAATTACAGTCTATAATAATTATCTATTACGAGCCCCACTTAGCAGGTCTAAATTGCAATATGACAATAAGGTACAATCTACAATTAGTCTTAAAGCCAATCCATTGCGCAACTTTACATCACAATTTGTCATCAAGGTACCCTCTAATTCAATGTTTAGTAGACATCAATAGGCAAGTTTGGACTTCAACTTGGCTATTAATCAAAACATAATTAATCATAAATTATGAACTAACTAGATTGTCTAAAAGAATTTAGCCATTAATTTACAATCAATAAACATTAAACGCCACTAGTCTAGAAATGTAAAACATGCAGACCCATCTTTAATCCAAACTCCTACCAACTAGCCACTAATCTTGATAACAAGGCAATCATTTAAACTAAAATTCTACCATTTAAAATAAATAATGAATCAATAAAAAAAGCCTTTATCACAAGAAAATTAACAATGCAGTTAATAACCTGACATGTAATAATAGATAATCGGGCATTCCTCGTAAAGTAAACAACAAGGCGTAAGGATGAAATGCGAATAATTAGGCCTTTAACAAAATTCACTGCTGGGTAAATGTAGAGGTAAGGACTAGGGCAGGGGCAAAACTCAGGCATAAATGTTGATTCAAAAGCTGGCTCTCTAAGCTAAAGTAGGCACCAGTTACAAGATCTGTTAGTAAATTGGGCAACCAACTTAAGATATTGGATAAGTATAACACATATTAGTCTGCAACAATAAATCATCATTTAAAATACTTATCAAAGAGGTGAGGTTGTCAAAGGCATCTCAATACTGTCTCTACCCCAAACTTGTGAAGTCCTAGGCATCGTTTCAGTGATCGTTTCAGGTGGTCTAAATACTAGGCGATCAATGCGAACTGTCAAGTACAGGGCAAGCTCTCTAAAATATCTAAGTCTTAAAGTAATAGTAATTCCAAATTGTTATAACTCAATCACTTAATACACTTACTTAACACCCTCTCTTCAATGTATAAATCGTGCATTAAATAAAGCTAGGAATCTGTCAGTATGGGCTAGGTGTGAGCATGACGGCTCTGAGGACAAGGAAAATAAAGGTCAAGTTTGAGCATGAACATTGAGCTCAGAAAACCATGAGGAAAATGACAAAGACTGAGATTTCCACCACATTACGCATGCAGACAGATATAAACATATGTAAGAGTTTGGGCAAAACGAGGTACATCTTCGTTGACCCACGCCAGGGTTATTAACTCTAATTAGAGAAGGAAGATTGTGTTGTAAGAAAAAGGGGAAGAGCACTGTGTAAAACCGGGATTTGAGCAGTTACCCAACCCAAATTCTAGGGTGATTATGATTCAACTCACGCTCGTTTAGAGGGTAGATTCATTGCCTAACAGGGAAGGTTGGTGCTTATCATCTACAGGATTAATTGTGGTTATCACAGATTGCAATCTGGTCTGTTGGTAGGGATGATGCAGTCATTCTAGGGCAGAAAACTTGTTGGGCGTTGAACCAAATATATTAAAAATCAAAGGTGTAAATACTGGAAACCATTAAAGATGCTACGAGTGAACCAGGTGAAAACACCATTAAATTATGTGGCTGCCTCTAGCTATGACACTACTCATTCAAGCTAATATATTATTGTCCGTGTTTGCATTGAAGGATTGTGGGTGAGCGTTGTGCGACCAACTTTATCAATTGGGTAGAAACATGTGTAATCTTTACCAATGGACAAGTTAAATTCAAACCATAAGTAAAGAAAATCGCAGACACAACGTTAAGTTCGTTGTCCATTCTAGTACCATTCTAATCGCAAAGATAAATTAATCTTTTTTGTGTTAAAATTACAAGCATGACAAAAATCATTTCCCAGAAAAATTAATGTAAATAGAATTCGTTATAGAGTTTTCAATAATTTAAAGCATAGCAATCACAGTCCAAGAAAAACTAAATTCACTGACAGAAATAACAAATGTTTTTTCTTTTCTTTTTGGTGTTCATTTCCAGCATACAAATTATATGGATGTAGACAGGCAATGGAATCGTTTTGGCATTCTAGGATACTGACACCATGCCGATTTAAATTTTTCCAAGAACAACGCATCGTTAAAATTGATCCATCCAACTATATACACGGGGTAAAAAAAAAGGGAACGAGATAACGACAAGATAAAAAAAAAAACAACCGAGGATGAAGAAAATCTTTGCCAACAAACAATGAGTAGAGTTGGATAATCGCATCCAGGCATAAGGCAACCTTCAACCAAGGACACCAACAAAGGTGGATGATTGATAGGTTCATCATTCACTTCATCATCCTCGCATAGAAAAACAGGGCATTGAGATCCATAGGTCTTTTAACGCTAAGGAAACGACCATAGATCAGGCTCCTATTCGACTACTCAGGCGAGGAATGACAAGCTAAGGACAGAGGATAACAACATCAAGGTCACAATCAACACCACAGGGCGGTCACGACATGTGGGAAACGAAGGTCAGGGGAATCAATCAATCAATCAATCAGCTAGGCTATAAAACCTTCAGTCATGAAACTAGACAACTAGTTTACCTACCCAATAATCAAGCAGATCCAAATCATAAATCCTACAACAATCTACCATTCAAACGAAGAAAGCGTACCGTTTCCTATTCTCCCACTCCGATTTACATCCTGCGTGCTCCATGCAACTCCCTCTCGCCGACGGTCGAGACTTCACCGGTACCTCCCAGCCAACACTAGGGGTACTCTTCTTCCCCCTTAGCCCCCCGATCCAAAAAGGGGCCACACACACTATCCACAGGTTTCATCTAGCTCCCAGCTCGCCTCACAAGGCCGAGCTATCACTCCTCTCCGAGCTAGGAATCCCAACTCCCACAATTAAATCAGTCAAGTCGATATTTCTGTAGCGTAACATTATGCAAATAGAAGATGATCCTTCTTCCTTCTCCTCCATTTCTTTTATAGAGTTTCAAACTTCCTTTCTTTCCTAAAATCTCATTTAATTAAAGTTTTCACAATAAATTCCTAAAAATTCCTCTCCGTACAAGTGTCCTTGATCCCCTACAATCCTCCATGAATTAATTTCTTTAATTAAGTAATTATCTTTACTTCCCTCACCCACCTAGAGTTACTTCTAGAATCACTCATAGGTGTCCCCAAATTCTCTTATAGGTTTAAATAGCTTTCCCTTTTATTAATTTGCTAATTCAATTTAAAATTAGAAAGTTGTTTAATGGTAGATTCCTTACTAAGCTAATCTTCCACTTTTCCCCTTAATTTCCCCTTTTTCCCTTTTTATGTTACCTCCTTTCCCTAGTTTCCTAAATTTTAAGATTTTTCCCTCTTTCCCCTTTTTACTTAAAACTCAAAAAGGTAGGTGTGAAATTTAACCCCTTTTCCCTTTTTCAATTAATTAGTTTATTTTAAATTATCACAAGATAAAACAATTAATTCCCTCTTTACATTTTATTTCCACAGATTTTATTTTTTATGGCTAAATTAAATTTCTTACTCCCTTCATGTTACACGATTCAACAAA
>ML807847.1:51148-67280 GCA_009831015.1 Picea engelmannii
CCAACCACATTCACGAATGGCGTCGACGACGTAGTTTATGCAAAGTAGAAACCACCAAAGAACAATGTCTCGATTGGTTTCTCAAATCACTCGTCTCTATTCTTGCCAAAGATGTGCCATCCACCTTCCCCCAAACCAAAGAGGAAGCCATCAACAAGGCTCAACAGTACGACCTCATTTATTCTTACTTGTGTTACTTATACAAAGTAATACCTGATGCACCGAGACCCGTGCCATTCGGCCAGAACAAACCTGGGATGTCTCAAGAGGTAGATGGATTGATTGGTACCACAACACACCACAACCCGTATGTACAACCACTCTCTATGTACAATACACCTCAATATCCGTCGATATATGGAGGACCATCTTATTACCCTCCTCCCCTTTACCAACAACCATATTTTGTTGCTCCCCTTCCACCCATGAGTGGACCTTTATCGACACCCATCATGCACCTGACTTCTCAACCAAGTTCAGTTTCCCACTCTACCTCATCATATAACATGGGCACTAGCGAAATAATTTTTCCTTCCTATGTGCCCTAGGGATCATTGCCACAACATAATCCATATTTTCCATTTCCTATTCCTCCCCAACCAATTTCTCCTCCACAGGGACAACCACACGCCGATTTTAACTTTGTTCATCTCTCTCCCATTAAACAATTTCATACTTTTGAATAGAAGAATATGGAAAATCCGGCCCATCAGCTGAATAATGCCAAAAATAAAGGGAAAAACCAAAACAATAATAACCCAAGATCAGGGGGAAATAACCCCCAACAAAACCAACTTGTTAGGGGCAACTAGAATCAAGGTAACGAGAACCTCCAAGGGGACAATAACAACAAACTCCATGGGAGAAACAACAACAACAACCTCTGGAAGAACTTCCCTTGCGCTCTTTGTCGTGATCATATTCATTATACTCACCATTGCCCCCAAATTGTCGACTTCAAATGGATGAAAGACTCCATGAATGTGCCATGTCCTCTAGCGCCACCTGCCCCTCAACAAGCCCCATAATAGTATTTGCAACAACCACCCCCGGTCGTGTTTCAAAACCCTATTCCACACCAAGGAGTGATGAATACCCAACAAGACATACATCCTGTCCCACCACAAGTGGGATAGTATCAAAACCTTGGAAATCCGACAGATCGCAATATCCTCCTCACTGGCGAAGAAGAAATTCTTCTGCAAACGCACAGTCATCAATACAGTTTGCCCCCTGAATATAATCCCACCACTTTAGAAGCAGCTCCAACTACAACCCAACAACCCTTGACGATTCCATGCCCTAACACTGAACCCGCCATTTGTATCCCTCTCATATCATTACGATGGAATGTCAACAACCCTCAAGCTAGAGCAACACACAATTATAGTCTGGTCGATGAATTGGCGCAATCTCCTACAACAATGTCATTGGTCTCCTTGTCAAGGCCAATCACCACCACATTCATCACCTTAGCGTCTTCTTAGATTCCCAGCTTGTCATCTAGCAACTCAACAACATATATTGTGTCTGTGATCCTTGCCTCTTTCGCAAATACCTGCTAGTTAGACTCTTATCTCAAAACTTTGATTCAATTACATTTACACATATTCCATGACAATTTAATAAAATAGCAGATAACATGGCTAACCTAGTGTTATATTGGCATTTATCACATCAAGACATCATCTCATATACATAAAACATAAAACATTGGTCACAACATATAGATTAGACATCATAAAACATCACAAAATATCAACACATGTAAACATGACAAAAGATCCCACAAATGTATATATATATATATATATATATATATATATATATATATATATATATATATATCGGTCAAAGTGTCATAAATGTTTACAAAAAATTACAACATATACATCACTCGTAGGCACATGAATCACCCATAGGCACGTGAGTCCCCTCGCCGCTATACAAAATGGGTACCCCCTACCCTATACAAAATGGGTGTCAAACTACCGTATACAAAATGGGCTTGCAGGCCTATATAAATAAAAAAATATATAATCGATACTCATGGTGCCCCCAGAGCTCCCCCACCAGGTCCTCTGTCAGCAAGAGGTGCCCCACCAACTGGGGGTCCTCCAGGTCTAGAGGGAATTCGACCAGTCATCGCTACCCCCACTATAACTTCTTTACGGATCAGGATCTGCCACTCTGCAGGACCACCCACACACTAATCCAGGACTCTCTCATCCTAAATTTGGGACTACATGCCCTTCGACACACCCTCCAACACCACCTATGACCGACGTTGGATATCATCTATCCCTCCGCTAGCCTCTACCTACAGTACATGTGATAGCCCCGCAATTGGATCATCGAACAGACGCCTCTGGCCAACCCTCACTTCATCTTCTAGCCTTCCACTAGCATCATCCCTCCAGCGTCGTTTTCCTAACCGCGACGGTCTCACCGGCCCCTAGCGAGCTGGCTCTCCAACCATCTTCACCTCTCAGCCTCGAGGCCACACATATGAACAAACAAACAAAAAAAGATAGATTTAGCATCCATATACATATAAACACATGCTACACTATCAAAATCACCAAACATAAATACACCAACATACCTCTCTAGTCCCAAACCTCTCCAGGAGGAAACTCCATGTTTGGGTCATGCCGGAAATCCATCCCACCATATGGGAATCACAATATAATATGTGGTATGTGACACCACACACATGCCAACGTGGTCATAAAGTAGTGGCCACCCTCTCCCCCTCCATGTCTTACCAAAAGATGATTTCACCACATCAATCGTGGCTCTTGCGTCCCTGCAGGCGACAACAAAACCCTCGGGCGTAACATCGGCACCCTCTCCAAAAACCATGCTACCAGGATGGATCCAAATGCAAACTCACCAGATTCGATGGTCCGAAAACAGTGAATTTGACCCATCATCCTAGAATGCAGCATAAACCCCCAAGAAAAAAATTCCCATCAAGGACCCTCTCCATAATCCTCAGCTGACCTCCGGATATTTGTTGAGTCACTAAGGATCCATAGATACTCACCACCATGGTTGTGATGCACTAGTGCAGAAGCTCGTCCATCACCTCAATCTAGAAAACTGACCCTGAAATCGGGTTTGAGCCCATACAGTAGTGTCGAGCCACATTTATCAGTCACAAATCCCACGATAGCTGGGGGTCAGAAGGTAAGGCCATTCCCCGAAAGGGGATCTCCGTCAATAAGTAAACATCCTCAACAACTAAGAGTGTCATTTGTTGTCCCCTCACAACGAAGCACTACAAATCAATGCTCCACATCGATATCAAATACTAGAGTAGGTACTCCTGCAACCATATTAGTGGGCAATCGAAGAACTTGAGAAGCCCACAAGCTGCCAAGTGCCTCCGAACACCAGGCTCCTCTCTCACCGCCTCCTGGAGGTGCTCCCAGTCTCGCTCCCTCCAGTGGATTTGCATGATAAACTGATCACCTACATTCACACACAAACCCTTGGTCAACACTCATCATTTATCCAAAATATTCAAAAAATTCAAACTTTCAAAACCCCTTAGCTTCGCCTCTGGTGTGTGGTTTTTACCCCCACATGTGCGCACATATGCATGCCTATTCTTCACATAGTTGTGCATCAATGCACAGATGTCAGAGACACAACTATGCATCAATGTGTAGCTGTCACCCCCACAGGTGTGCACCCATGCACACCTGTTCTCTACACAGTTGCGCACTGATGCGCAACTGTCTGAGAAACAGCTATGCACAATGCCCAGTTGTAATTCCAACAGGCGCGCATCCCATGCGTGCCTATTTTTCCCACCTACGTGCCCCCATGCGTGGTTGTGTCCAACATAGTTGCACATCATGCACGAGAGATAGAATTATACCCGTGCATCTTTGCATGGATATATTTCTTTCCCTGCGCATTAGTGGGCCCACTCCCAAAAAATACCCTAGTATGACCATCCACATGACCCCTACCCAAAAATAGAAACTATCTACTGTACAGGAGGATAGGACCACTAACCTGACTCTCACAAATCCTGGATTGGTCGGCTTTAACTCTCGTAATATTCAAAACTCCTCCAAATACTCTCGTCAATTCACTATAGAAGCGGGTACAAATGTGGTGGCATTGTGGGACCCATAGCCATATATAGTCCATTTTTCCAAACTTCCACACTCAGTTACAGGAGCTCAGAGTCTTTTCTTTCTGATCCATCTTTAGCCACGTGATCAGGCTCCCGCCGCCTACACAGTCACATTCCCCATGTCACCATCTGCACTCGGCCCTGGGGGAGCCTTTTTCTCACATCACGTCCAGGTACGCATGCTCATGTTCAAAATTATCAAATAATTGTTATATGTTCTCTATATTCAGATATTGTTCACATCGGGTATTCAGTTTTAATGTGTGCAGGTACTTGGTCATCAAAAATCAGCGCAACCCCTTTAGGTATATGATCGACACTGGAATGTAATCATTCCCTCTGAATATCCATTGAATCTCCCAGTCACACCCTCCAATATTCACCTTTAGGGTCCCTACATCCGTCTCTGCAGTATTGTCACCTATGATGCATTTTGGTATTGTCACCCAGTAGCACTCTCCCCCACATGAGTTGTCCCATTCATAGTCCCCCTCGACACTTTGACACTCATGTTGTTTTCACCCCCTAGGGATGGGGGTCCCGATAGTCTTATACATTTTTGAGAATCAACCACATACTCCTTTTCGTCATTTTGCTACCTTTCCCAATGGACTCCCAAGTTATCTCATCTCAGTTTTATTTTGACTCCACCTCCGCAGTATCATTAACCCTCCATTTCATCCACAATCAGTTTGCCCATCTTCATATTGTCCTCCATTCATTTACCTCATACAAAAACCCACCCATGGGGCCCCCACCCTCCACCAGTTCTCCACACAACTTGTTCCCTCACAGACCAATCCATTTTTCACTAGAGCACCTGTTTTTGTATCTGTACACTCATCCCAAATTATTTTTTATTTATTTGGTAATTGTAAAATGCCTTTGTTTCCAACATTTACTTAGATTTTTGTTGTCACCCTTGACAACCTTCTTTTTCTGGCCATGCAACCCATGTATCCCTTTGTTGTAGGTGAATCTCCCTGCAGACAAGTGGATTCCCTCTTGGCCTCTAGACTCCTAAGGCCAAGACAAAAAAGTCCTTAACATGGACACTGACTTCCTTTTAGATCTAATCAAGCTAATAAATGAAATATAAGGAGAAATATACGTACCTTATTAACGATGTTTGTCCCTGTAAAGTCTTGGCTAAGCTTTGATCTTCATCTCCCTGATAGATCCTGTAAGACAAACAAAGGTACAAAAGACTTCCTACTATACTGAGATTAACTCAATCATAGATCCATCTACTACAAACAAACTCATATGGAACAAGCACAAGTTTGAAAGAAATAGGCCAAGCATTGATTATATTAATGAGAACAAGTAAAATCATTTACAATCCTTTGAATGAAGGTGCAACAACCTCTTCCAGTTCTCCTTGTCCAACCCCTTTGCTCAATGAATCTCCATTGATTTCTTTGATGGCATCTCACTCATGAGAGCATAAGTTTCATATCTCCAATCTCCATTGTGCCTTTCACCATGAGAAGGCATCCTTATATAACCTTGGATGAGTCCAACCACTTGAGATATCTTTGGGATGAGTTGAGGATCTCCACTAAGATCATGCCTTGACAATCTATTCGAATCCAACTACCTTTAGGATTTGAGGGATTCTTCCCTAATTTTCCTCAACAAACATAGAATTTTCTCAAAAGAGGGTAGAGCTCTCCTAAAGGGGTGCACAGGGTGCTCAAACACCCCCCAAAGAGGCTCAGGGTGTGCCAGCGCTCCCTAACAGTGGGTAGGGGATCACTCCTCTCCAAAAATCAATTTTTAAGTGATTTTTCCAATGGAAAAGGGATTTTACTTCTTGCCAAGTGATTTTTCTTCTTCCACACTATCCTTTGAGGTGTCTTAAGTGTCTTCATGATGTCGTTATGGGCACGACATAGGCAATATGGAAGCATACTTTTTTTTACACTTGCAACACTTATAGTCAAGATGTGACACTTGCAGACAAGATGCAACACTTACAACACTCGTAATGACGAAACTTGCGACACTATCGAAGTGAGTAATTTTGAGGTGTAACAGATTGCCCCCCAAAGTATGAAGTTAGAAGACAATGATGACTGAAGTACTTTGTAGACTTTTTCAAGCAAGGGTATGGACACAGAGAAACTGGAAAAAGCTGCACACAACCATCAAACAAATATTATGACATGTTTCAAAACCCAAGCAGGCATACCTATGCTTGAGTGATAAAGACTTCTTAGGTATGGCCACCATCAAATACATTGTGGATCCATAATTATATTGACAAAATGGTATAGCCACTGTAGATACAATGTGGATCTAAAATCCTTATGACCTGAACTGATCATAGCCACAAAGAATACACGGTGCATCTATGAGATGACAAGACATAGCCACGACCAATACAAAGTGGATCTATGTAATAGTATATGTGTCATAGTTCAAAAGAACTCCTTCGCAACCTGGGAAAAGTATACATAAGAGTGAAAAATCAACCCAGGGTCTTCTTACTGATCCTGATGTAGTACGAATATAACCATGTGAATAGATGTCCTGATGTCGAACATGGCAGAAACCACTTGATTACCAATCAATGATGTAAACTGTTAACAAGCGCGAGCGAAATCACCATTGATGTCAATGATTCCCAAGGTACTCTAGTACATTCCGACAAATGTGAATAGATGATATGAAGTCGAACATCTGTGGAATCATCCGATCAGAGATCAATGATGTAAACCCACTGTCGGACACGAGGAGGCCTGCCATTGAGGCATGCAGGTCCCAAGATACTAACTAGTTTCTAAGTCTAGTTCTTGGATAATGTGTTGAATTTGACATGAATAGAATCGTCGAAGGAGGGCCTTGATGTACCCCCCATCAATGACACGAAACTGAAATAGAGATGTAATTGGTAGATCAAATGAACATGGAATAACACGGGTATTGAAATAGGATATTTGTGATGGTTGACTCTCGAGGCAGATACTTCCCTTGAACACTAAGGCACGAAAAGAGAAACGTGACATGGACCAAAACTTGATAATGCAGTGGATGCTATGACTTTCATCAGGTGACTCAAAGGAGTAAAAGAAACTCAGAGAATTGGCTCAATGTAGAGGTTTGGTGGATTAAAATGTGTGCAAAGACAAAGTGTTGTGTTCAAGGGCGACCATAAGAGTTACTTGTAGTGTTCTCAAAAACTTCTTGGCTTGCTTCCTTCAATTTCCCCCCCATCCAGATAGACAAGTACCTCTTTTTAATTTAACGAGCTCGAGGAGGGTAACACATGCTCGATATAACTCACCTTCACTAAGTCCCTCTTCCTTTATTTAACGAACTGGAAGAAGTAAGGGTTTGGTCCCATATGGGCCCTTCAATGTATGATCATTTAATGAGTCCAGATAAGGTAAACTTGGTGTGTTTTCATATTTAGAGAGTCTGAAAATAACTTAAAGACGACTCCAATGTTGTCCTTTTTCATAATATTAGTCTTACAAGGCTGAAAAAGAGACAAATTATCACTCAAAAGACACCCTTTCAAACCTTTTAACGAGTGGGAAAGGAAGAAAGATCACTCGACAATATTTTCATGTTTAGAGAATTCAAAGATGACTCCAAGGGGTTCCTTTTTCGTATATCCATGCAAGGCCGAAAAAGAGATAAAAGTTTTCCTGAATGCATTCTCATGTATTTACGAGCAAGAGAAAGAACAAAGACTAAGCTCGGTATGCCCCCAGATTGAAATCTAGTGGCTTAACTCCAGAATGATCATTAAAGACTGGAGACATGCCCTCCAAGATTCAATTCATTCACCAACTTTGAGGTTGTCACCAATTTCTCTACTAGATGGAGAAAAATGATAAGGGTGGATGAAATGAAGGTTTAAGAGAGGTGATTGTTTCATTTTTTAACGAGCTTGAGATAGAAAAATAACTATGCTTGGGGATTTGGGTTTAATGCCCAGATTGTTGTTTCATTTTTTAACGAGCTTGCGATAGAGAAAATAAACTATGCTCATGACCTCTATTTCATTTTTTAACATGCTTGCCACATAAGAGAGAAACTATGCTCATGAACTCTTCTTGATCATGGATTCCAAGAGAATAACACTCTGGAAGGATACCATGTCGAGGGACAAAACTCGGTCATGGATTCCAAGAGATCTTCCCTGGATGGAAGAAAATCACTTTGTAAGGAACACATGTTGAGAGCCGCGATAGGGGTAAGGAGATCAGGCTCCAATAACCCTACCGTAGAGATCACCATGTCAACTACTGGATCCAAATCATTGGAAGTTGAAGTCATGGGAGACAATATCACATAATTAACATGTGGCGGGGGCGATACAATCGTCATATAAGAACCATTCACGGAGGTAATCCAGTCAGGACCGATGAATGAAAGTTGATCAACAGTCACAATTCTTCCATCCTGAGGGAAAGATATAACATGAAAAAGAGTGGATACAATAGCTTTCATGGAATAGACATAATCCCTCCCAAAGAGTAAAGAGAAATCCAAGGGGTCTCGGACTACCATGAAATCAATAAAGGCAGTTTTCCCTCCCAAAGTTACTAGGAACTGAGGAAGGGTCCCTAAAGGTTGACTAGTTCTTCTGTTAAAAGATAACAGATTGTGTGTAACTAGCGCAAGCTGAGGACAACCCAAAGCATGCCAAGCAACAGAGGACAAAATACTAACGGATTCACCTTCATCTATTAGCGTTTGAGGAACGTCCCAACCACAAACCTGTACTGTAATCTAGAAAGGAATGTGAGAGGGAAGACAAGGTCCAATTAGCACAGCCCAATAAAAAAGGATGGCCTCATTTCTTGGAGGGGGTTTCGTGGGAGAATGAGGAATTCCCCCCAGCATGGTAGATTCTGTATCAACGAGAAAAACATGGGAAGTATCGTGTTTAATCTCTAGAGGGAGATTAGGATCGACTGATGATGGGATCAAATCGACCACACAGGCACTCTTCAGAGGAAGAGTGGGATTGATCAATGATGGGATCAGATCAACCACTTTAGCACTCTTCTGATGAAGGGTGGGACTGACAGAGGAAGGGATTGGATTAGCCACTTTGGCACTCGTCAAAGGAGGAGTGGGATCGACCGATGATAGAACCGAATAAACCACTTGGGTTTCATTCTCCAAGGGGAGAATGGGGTCGATGGGTGGAAACGGATTGACCACTTTGGTGTCACCCTCTAATGGGAGAGTGGGGTAAACCAAAGATGAAAATGGATTGACTACTTGGGTTACACTCTTTTGATGAAGAGTAGGGTTGATCAATGACGGAACTAGATCAGCTACTTGGGTTTGTGGTTCAATCAAGGAGGAAACTAGATTGACCACCTGATCAACTGGACTAACCGGAGATGGAACTAGATTGACCAGTCCATCAACTAACGATGGGTTGGGGGAAATATTACGATAACCTTTTGGAAGTTGAATTTTTTCCAAAAGAGAAGAAGCCTCGTTCATACGAGGACAAAGGTGAGAATAATGATCACCTTTGCATAACATACAAGGAAATTTGACAGTTGTCTTCTTCTTACCCACCTTAATGTCACTAGTTGATGGGGTATCATCGGCATGACCGACAGAGGCCGATGACGTGGAGGACCACATTTCCAAGACCTTGGGAATACCAGGGCAATCCCTCAGAAAGTGGTCACCCTTACAAAGACTGCAAGGGAATTTGGGTTTCAGATTCTTCATTTTAATCTTGTTGACCTCATCAACACTCCCAGTACTATTAACAATAACTAGTTTCTTGGATTCAACATCTAATGTTGTTGGAGCCTTGGTCCTTTTAGGGCTCTTCTTCTTCTTTTGATCAACCTAGCTACTTGCTTTAGAGATTTCACTAGACGAAGAAGGAGAAAGGGAACGAGACTTAATGGGCGAAGAAGATGAAAATACGACATGAGGTTGATGTGTGGGTGGTGTACTAACATATAAAGTATTCGGTGTAATTGAAACATTGGGAGGATTTGAGATCACCGAAGTGGAGAACAACCAAACCAGTAATCCGATGGTGAGTCCCGAAGACTCAGTGTGGCAATGTACGGAGGACCAAAGTTTCCAAAACAAGGTATAAGGTTCCCCAGGAGAAGGGGTTCCTCCATTTGTACTCTCAAGATTGGATTCCATTAACACTGACTCGACCTAAGGTCCACTAAGTAACACAACCAACACACGCTATGAATCTGAGAAGAAAACAATAAAAAAAACCTTCCCATAATGAAACCACTAGTTGGTGATGAAATCCAACATCGTGAGATCAAAATAGGAAGAGGCAGGGATAGAGTGGGTGGATCAGTTATGTTGGCGTCCTGCTTAATGGACTTACACCTTGGTGCAAGCTTCCATGCCGTAATTGTCGATTTACCCTCCAAGGAAATCGAGTGAGTTTGACCAACATCTATTCCAGGTACAGTGAGACTTCCCTTCACTGTCACCTTGTGTGAGACCCTAAATATTATAGCTACTAAGGTCACCAATTCACAGTCAGCCCTTGGATGGGTACAGTCGAAAGTCCGATCTGAATGTATGGGCAGGATAACAAGTCTTAAATCAACTCGAGAGGCTCCCACACATAATCATGGGTATACCTTCAAGTGACCCCCAATATAAAATCCAACCACTACAAACAATTGAACCACAGAGGGATAATATCAGTAACTCACCCAAATGAGACCTCGTGCATAACCCCTGTGTGAGAGGGGGATCCCATAAAGCCTATATGACAATTGGATTTTCTCTCCCTATTGCAATATGCTAAGTTTGTTTGATAGCTTTGGAAAGTTATCCTTTCAACCTATTCCAAATCCCTACACCTTAAACTAATGTAGGTTTGCTAACAAAGATGTAAAAAGTNTGATAAATTTTAGTTAAGCGTTGATTTTAGTGGTTGTTGTTTACTCAGAGGTGTATGAGAGTGAATATTGATGATATTATGACTTAGTTCCGAAAACATGCATAAGAAATGATAAACAAAATTTTCTTTCAATGAATGTCTAATTAAGGGAAGGAGAAGGATTTCCCTTTCACTTTCAAACACCAATATGAAATGACCTCATGCAATAGTCCTCAATAAGGAATCCAACGCAATGCTAAAATGGTTGTATATGACTGATAACTAGTAGATGTAAAGCTTCTTATGCTAATCGGACTTCAAGAGTTGTGAGATTTAAGCAATCTGGAAGCAAACTTCACATAAACCAAAAGACACCCTTGTTATGATCAAACAAGAAACAAAAAGCCAAAAACTCAAAAGGAAGGATAAAGAGTTTGTACAATATGACTCAAAGATCAGAAATCAAAGTACAAAAGACCTTTGAAACTCCTTACAAAGTTTTCACTCATTCAGATAAACGAGAAGAAAACGACAATTTGACTTCAAATCGTGAAGGACAAAGAGTTATTGAAAAGTAAGGAAAAATGTCAAAAACTCCAAACAAGAGATGATGAATCCTTAGAAAACAAAGTGGTTTGAGGGCCAAACAAGAACACACTAAGATAGCATGAATCCTGAGCAAATGAATCAACAAAAAGACTGAGAAAAAAACATTTTTTAAGAAGATTTTTTGCAACAAATGGGGTAGCGCTCCCCCATAAGGGGACACAGAGCGCTCCAACACTCTATGGAAAACTGTAAGGGAGTTCCAACGCCCTGTTACTCAGAGAAAGGGAGCGCTCTACTACAAAAACTCAGTGAAATGTCCAAAAAAAAAATGAAGGAAATTCATTCAATTAGGGTGATCCTGATGACATAATGAGGCAATCAAACCAATCTAAGAATCAACAAGACAATATGGAGAATATCAAATTAGTGGGAAAAGGGCCAAAACAAGATTTGGGAATGGAAACAAAAATCAGAGCTCCTCCCTAGTGGATTCGCCAATTTCTGTTGTAGGTGAATCCCCCTGCGAACAAGTGGATTCCCTCTTGGCCTCTAGACTCCTAAGGCCAAGACAAAAAAGTGATTAACATGGACTTTGACTTCATTTTAGATCTAATCAAGCTAATAAATGAAAGAGAAGGAGAAAGATATATACCTTATTAACGACGTTTGTCCCTGTAAAGTCATGTCTGAGCTTCGATCTTGAGCTCCTTGATAGATTCTGTAAGACAAACAAAGGTACAAAAGACTTTCTACTCTATTGAGATTAGCTCAATCATAGATCCATCTACTGTAGACAAACTCATATGGAACAAGCACAGGTTTGAAATAAATAGGCCAAGCATTGATTATATTAATGAGAACAAGTAAAATTACTTACAAGCCTTGACCATCTATTCGAATCCAACTACGTTTAGGATTTGAGGGATTCTTCCCTAATTTCCCTCAACAAACCCAGAATTTTCTCAAAAGAGGGTAGCAGTCCCCTAAAGGGGTGCACAGGGTTCTCAAACACTCCCCAAAGAGTCTCAGGGTGCGCCAGCGCTCCCTAACAGTGGGTAGGGGAGCGCTCCTCTCCAAAAATCAATTTTTAAGTGATTTTTCCAATGGCAAAGGGATTGTACTTCTTGCCAAGTGATTTTTATTCTTCCACACTATCCTTTGAGGTGTCTTAAGTGTCTTCATGATGTCGTTATGGGTACGACATAGGCAAGATGGTAGCATACTGTTTTTGACACTTAAAACACTTATAGTCAAGATGCAACACTTGTGGACAAGATGTGACACTTACAACACTTGTAATGATGACACGTGTGACACTATCGAAGTGAGTAATTTTGAGGTGTAACATCCTTGGTTGGGGAATCTACTATCATCTACTCATGTTGACATCGTTCATAAACACCGAGTATTCCACATTCCATGTACCCCTGATCTCTGAGTTTGTCCACTTTTTCATGCCTCTAGCACAATTTAACCCCATGTCTAGTTGTTCCGCTGATGCTAGATACAATTTCACGGTTGTTTCCAATCATCCTTCAAACATACCCCCAACTAAGGGAAGTCTTGAGTCTCACCACATCTTGCCTTCCTTCATGTTCCCTATCAGTTCTTGATCTTATCTTGTGTATTTCATGAATCCCTTTGCTTCTTGGATTCATGTCTCCCTTTCTGTCGACATCAGTAGAGTTTCCATAAGGGTGATAGTATATTGACTCTCATTACCTTTACAACGATTGTCTCGGATGGCACAAAGAAAACCATCATTTCTCTCTGATGTCACTGACCCCCATAACATTTGACTTCAACACAATGTCATGTTACGGTGGGCCTTACTAAGCGACTATTTCCGTTGTTTTATACCATCCGAAGACCTCTGACTTTCTTAGGCCATCAATGCCTACAAGTCATTGACACTTTTTACAGGTGTCCTTGCCTCTTTTCAGAGTATGTTCACCATAAAAATTGTCGTCTTTCATTATCAAACCACCCTGGAGGGCATTGCAGTTATCTACATCAACATACAACTTCAATTACTATCTTACATTTTGAGTTACATGACATGAGCATGGGGCATGCCTACCTTGTTTGTATACAACTTTTCTTTTCTCTCCCTAGAGAAAGATTTGGGTCCTACAGTTTCCCTCTCCCTCTGACAAATTGCTCTTGCAGTTCCTATAATTCCTTGAAGACATGCTATAAATGGATGCCATGGGTGCATTAAGAATTTAAGATATCTATAGTATTGTTATGCTGCCTCAATCCTCCCTTGATAATACCCTTTTCTCTTTGGAGCATTCTAGCAACAATCCAATAGGCCATTCCACTCACCTCTCAAGGGAATAGGCTTGGATTTCTTCACCATTTTCTTTCTAGTTTATCATTGTAACAAGAGATCTCCATTAGGGAACTCAAGATCCCTCGCAAGGAGGAAGAGGGGATCCATAAGTCCTCCTTTATCTACGGTGTTTTTCCAACTAATATGGTTATCCATTGGTGGCATAATTTTGGTCATTTGGTTGATTGATTTTGGTTCAAAGTTTCTAATGCATTCTAGTTTTGTTTCCTTAGTTGTTTTTAGTTTATTTACTTGTTTATTTCATGTTCTTGGATTTTTTAACTCCTGCACTAACCTCTGTCTTGTCTAGGAGGCCCAACTAGACTTGAAAGTACCCTTGTTTTGCTCACCCAAGTGACGAAACAAACACAACACCATGGAAATGGGACCTCTGGAACTATTACCTATGCAACTATGACCTATGGAACTATGCCCTTTGTAAATTTGAACTTTGGAACTATGACCTCTAGAACTATGACCTCTGGAACTATGACCCGAGGAACTATGACCTATGGAATTATGACCTCTGGAACTGTGACCCCGAGAACTATGACCCGTGGAACTTTGACCCCTAGAACTGTGACCCCATGAACTATGACTAGTGGAACTATGACCTCAAGAACTATGACCTAGAGAACTATGATCTATGGAATGACCTCATGAACTATGACCTATAAAATTATGACCTCAGGAACTATGACCTGTGGAACTGTGACCCCAGGAACTATGACTTGTGTAATTATGACCTTTGGAAATATGACCTATGGAATGACCCCAAGAACTATGACCTATGGATCTATGACCTCTAGAACTATGACCTCGAGGACTATGACTTGTGGAACTATGACCTGTGGAATTGTGACCCAAGGAACTATGAGCCATGGAACTAGGACCTCTAGAATTATGACCTATGCAACTATGACCTCTATAACTATGACCCCATGAATTATGACCCATGGAATTATGACCTTTGGAACTACTCCCTTTGGAACTTTGAACTCTGAAACTATGACCTATGGAACTATGACCTCTAGAACTATGCCCCCTAGAACTTTGACCTATGGAATGACCTCTGGAACTATGACCCCAGTAACTATGACCTCTAGAACTATGACCTATAGAACTGTGACCCAAGGAACTATGACGTGTGGAACTATGATCTCTAGAACTATGACCCCGGGAACTATTACCCGTGGAACTATGAACTCTAGAACTATGACCCGTGGAATGACCCCAAGAACTATGACCTATGTAACTATGACCTCGGGAGATATGAATTGTGGAAATACCTCTGGAAATATGACCCCCAAAACTATGACTAGTGGAACTATGACCTCTAGAACTATGACCCCGGGAACAATGACCTATGGAACTATGGCCTATGGAACTGTGACCCCAAGAACTATGACCTGTGGAACTATGACCTCTTGAACTGTGACCACAGGAACTATGAACCAGGAAAAATAATCACATCGTGGATTAAGTTCTTGTTCATCTTCGTATCCTACAATCATTTTTAAACAATCTTCATGCACATTCCTAAACAAAACCATGTTCAACTCTCTGAATTTAGCATGAACAAATCCATGTTCAACTCTTCCAATTTAGCTTGAACAAATCCATGTTCAGCTTTTCAAATTAAATCAATACATTTTATTTGTTGTACTTATATCGTGAAAATGGATCCTCAATTAACTAAAGGAAACATTGATGTATGGAAGGAAGTTTCTAAGACTTTAAACCATAGACGCTCTAGTCATTTTCAAACAACAAATTGACACAAATATTTTAAATTCAATACACACAACAACTTCAACTATTTATTCAAAAAATTGTTGAGTATAAAACTAATTACACAAATTGAAGCCCCTATTAACCCAGATAACATCATTACCTCATTACTTGTAGGTTCAACAATTTTCTTCAAAAGTTCCTTTGTTCTTCAACTATTTTTTAAGGTTTTGGATATAAATGTTTCAAGTTTGGTGGATGACAAAGATACTACAAGGCCAAAGAAGGGTGAAATTCTCCACTTGGAAGGGTAACTCGAGGTATGATTTTTTCCTTTCCCCTTTGAAAAATGAATAATTGTTCCATTTCATTAAGGTAGGACATCCTTGGGATTTTCCCTTTTTCCTTGACGAACCTTTGATATCACCTTATTAGTACTTGGAGATGATTATTCATGGATTGGTCCCCCCATCCAATCTTGAGAAGAACTATCTAACCCTAGACAATGCTT
>ML807848.1:0-12267 GCA_009831015.1 Picea engelmannii
TACTATTCAAGATGCAAAGATATTGATTTGTTTATCCAATTTCATAGGTCATTGCCATGAAATTTACACTACATCCTTCTACAACACTTGGCCCATCATTTATTATTATTATTTTAAGTCCCATTATATTTAGTCATCTCTAATTTCAACAGATTTGTTTAGGATTGAGAATGAAATCATTGCAAGGTTTAAATTCACAAATCAAGCCTTTCATTTATAAGGTGGGGTTCTAATTTAGTTAATTTTTGTTTTTTCATGTATCAATTTGGTGCTTCCTAATTCTTTTGATCCAATCAATTCTATATCATCGTTAACCCCTTTTCTGTACGGAATGAACTTAATATCATATTTTCCTTGTATGAATTCTATTTATATTATGAAATTATGGAATGTTGCGAATTGACGAGCCATTGAATCCCACATTTATAATTTTCCAACATAGCATTTTGGTTACATGTAATGCCTCTCTTTGGGTACATAACATTTTGATATGCATTGGTTGGAAACATACACAAAAATATTTCTTGTATAATTGTTCTTTGGGTAATGTTTGGAATTTTATTCATAAAGAGTGCTAATGGGATAACCCAAGTCGAAGCTTTGTTTCTCTCAAAGACAACAACCTTTAGAAAACATTTCATGTGGGTGTATTGCAATGCGAGTTTTTCTATTATGAATATAATGACAACGAAATATGGTTCAAGGTCGTTCCTTTGGTGAATTATATCATTTATTAATTAATTGGGCTATTGTCCTCACACAAAGAGATTCCATGACTCATGATTATGTTAGATTGGACCCCACTCATTGTTTCTCGCTCCAATAGATTGCCTGATAGATAGACTAGAACCGAGATAGAGACCCGCGAGGGGACAATCAAAACTTTGGATGGGTATATTCGAGATAGATTATTTGAACTCCCCTCTTCCAGAGCGTAAATATGATGAAAAACCAGAAAGTAGTGAGAACCAAAACAAGGTTTCGATACGACAGACTTTGAACCAGGTTCTAGTTCCCTCACAAGAAATTTTCTATCCAATAGAAAAGAATTGAAAACCATTTCCCAGTTCAGGATGGATAATAAATATCTCCCTTCTAAAGATTTCAATCCAACAACTAGGTGATATTTGATCCCATCTACATAGGCTATACGTTGAGATAATAACCGAACTTCAAAGAATTCTTTCTTGAACTTGAATACTTTAACTCCATCGAGGGAAAGGCCAATATAGAGACCCATGAGGGAAAAGAGACAGAGACCTAAGGGAAATTCCAAGATAGATACCCATGAGCACAAAGAGACAGAGACTCATGAGGTAAAGGAGATAGAGACCCAAGGGAAAGGCTGATATAGAGACCTGTGAGAGAAAGGAGATAGAGACTTGCAAGGGAAAGGATATAAATTGCAATGGAAAGGACATCATAAAGACATAGGGAAAGGAGATAGAATGGTGAGTACTCCTAAATTGAATCCATTGGAAATTGTTTATTAATATTCATCATAATAATTTCTTAAATATCACTTAGAGGACAGTCATAATGAATATTCGAAGCTAGGGTATCGACCTCATTGGTTAGCATACCACATATTCTCACAATCGATTCTCGTCTTTACAAAGATAGGACTAATTTCTCTTGTAGAGTGTGATTTTTTGTGCATACCCATTAAGAGTTGTGTCCTTTGTATCCACCTACTATTTCATCAATGCTTTCCAAGAGAACCACAATGATGACAACAGATAAGATGGTTGTCATGAATCCACTCACCTAGATTTGCCTCTTTTGTCTTAATGATGCATTCTTCCAATATGTCACAAAGTAGTTTTGACATCTCTCTAATGTCAATGTTGTCATCTACCAATACATATTTACATTCCTCCTTTGGTGGTGGATCTTGGGCACATCCTAACTTGCCAAATTTTCACCTCACTAATGGTGTTCTCTAAGTTAGTCGCCTATGAACACATGTTAATTATGTGGCCACTTCCACCATTGTTTTAATATAAAATCCCATAAATAATGAGCCTTTGACTCATTTTCATGACTTAGTCTCAAAGATTAAAACTGGATATTTATCCATAAGGGCAACAAATCCAATTTCATCCCCTATGTGAAAAAGTTTCGGGTCCTACTTCTTCAACCATGATATTTCCTAACGATGATAAATTCTTAGAGGCCATGACATTTTTAGATAGTCCTTAGGATAACCTCCCTAACGGATCTCCTATTGACTTTCACCCTTGGTCTATATACTCCATTATCATTCCCTTATACTCCATCCCTTTGGAAATATTGATCATTTTCATTCATCTCTACCAACAACACCTCTGACTTGAAGAAGATACCTTGGATTAATTTTCCATACTTAAGATTATTGATGTTTCCATCGAACAAGATGTTGTCAAACTATTTCATGTTGACATGAAGCATCTAATATGACTTTCTAGTTGTTGTTTTGGGTGTAGTACCTTGCATTGAATTTTATGGTACGTATAGATCATTTTCTTAGACATGTTAGATGAGTAAGGTATATTATTGAACTTTCATATAAAATTAGGATCATTTCCCTCTTCATTGTTGCATTTAAACCTTTTTACACCTTAAAATTGTCCTATGAATATCCCTATTGAACATTGGTACATTATTCCATATTCTTCACTTTGAACACATCTAATGGTGAATCCTTCCTATTATGGGTTACCCTAGAGTAGTACCATTTTTCCATTTGGCACCCATCCTAATAATATTTAGCACCAAGACCTCGTGTAGCTTGATTTTTCATATGGAGCTTCATTCTCATATGTAATCTAGCTCTAACCATTTCCACGGGGGCTCCCACCCCTTCATTTAGTTGTTTTTGGCACATTATGTTTTTTACTCACTTCAATATATTTCTTATTATTTCGTTTCATTTCTACGACAATCACATCGAAACCATTTCCATTAAATGAGAGGCATGCACTTGGGTCTCCATTGATTTTTGTGTATATGCCACCTTTCTTTCTTTTGATAGTATGTTTCCTTGCATGGTTGAAAACCCATTTTATTTCAAAATTAGTGTCCATCTATTCTCTCTATCATTAGTTGATTCTTTATTCATAAAATTATAAAATTTAAAAAACAAAACCTAGGGAAATAGAGAAACTGTTGTGAATTAGGGACTTTTCCACTTGAGCATCGTTATATTTCTTTGTTGTTTGGAGAAGGAGTCACTTCAATACATTGATATTTTTTTTTGCATATAATCCCAAATATTTGTGGTTATTTATCTATTTCTTGAGCTTGCCTCATTAACATTTAGGTATACACACATCATTGACAGAAAAACAATTCACAATGATGTTGAAAAAATCCTTATTGGTTTAGTTGTTCATTGAACACTCTTCACCAATTTCTATTGTCTTTTCAGGGTCATTTGGAATTCAATATATTCTATTGTTGTGAATGAGACACCATACTTTCATAATGCCTCACTGGAAATTCTTTGCATAAACTATTTGAGTTGGGAATATCTTTCCTTTATATTTTTCAAACCTCATTTGATGAATACAAGCAAACCATGCATGACCATAACATGTGAATGATGATGGATGACTTATGAAATAAACATATTTACATGGAAAATTTATTTTGAAAGATTTAAAATGCATGTTGTTGTTCATTTGAGACTATAGAGTGTTACAAATGGTTTATTGAAAAATAGAGAAAAACCTCTTGCTCCTTCCCATAGCTAGTTTTCATCAAAGTTGAAATTCTTGCATTTCATTTTCCTCTTGCATGGTTTAAAGAGTCGAGTCGAAACACCATCAGTTTCACGACCAATCCTTTGAGTAACAAAAACCTAAAATCAAGCGATAATTAAAATTTATCTAGAAATGTTTCTATGGATCTTCAAACCCGTGTTAGCTTAGGTGTAGAGCTTTCGAATAGGATTGTGAGAATACATTTCCAAATCTGCTAAACAAACATAAATATTTGAGTTAGGGAGTGAAATATAGTTGCTATATCATTGACTTTGGGAAGATCTTCTAACAAAATGGTCAAGCACGAGGTCGCATTGGGGCCAATAGAGTAATCAACCTTGCTTTGTTGGTCTTGGTGTCGACTGCTGACTATCCCCTGTCTGGTTTGGTATAGTAGGTGGTACCATAGAGGCCATAATATTTTATACTTCCTACCCAAGGTGAAAACACAGGGAAGGTGGTGTTGTACCTGGTATCGATGTTGGCTAGACTCACTCAAACTCCTTGGAGGGTTTCCCACTACTCGGTGAGGTAATTTTCACTAGGTGTTAGTTCATTAAGTAGGTTATCAACGTAACTTTCCCACCCACCGAAACTCATCCCCTTCATGCATCGACCCTACGATGTTGTATTCCATCACCAACTAGCACTTCTTTGTGAGAAGGTTTGTCTGCACTCTTGACTCCTATATTAATTAGTGTGTGATAGATAATACAAGTGTGAAAGAGTAACACTATGGTAATTATTATGAGCTTACTGTGATACCAACAGGATATTAGTAATGAAGTAGAACCATCGTACTAATTAGTGTTACAAATTGATAGAACAATGCTTATGCATATCCAATTTCATAGACTATTCAAAAATATTAATTAAATAATAGAGCATTTTAACTGTAATTTTAGAGTAATTAAGCCTTTTGATTTATCTTTTCTTTCAAAGAGTTCTAGTATTAATGAGAATTTTTTTTGTGTGCTTAATGACTAACATTTTTGCTAACCTTCTATAAATTGCATAGAGTATTATTGTTTCATCATTTCCTACTAGCTTAAGAGAAAATTTTCCAAACTCTCCATTATATGAGAAACTCTCAAAAGTATATCTTGAGAGTCATTTATCTTTCCAAGGCAAAGTTCATTTTATAGTTGTATGCTTCCTTCTAGTTGTAACTTGAGGGCATCATGGTATCCAAAATTATTTCTGCAAGAAAAGTAGGTTCCAAATTAAGGATTGTGTTCATTGGATTAGAAATGAGTACACATGAACATGGGTAGCACATTGCTTACCTGAAAATTGTGTTCATTATTATTAAAAATGAGTACATATTAGCTTGGGTATCACATTGCTTACTTGAAAATACACATGCCACCTTATGCAACCCTTGAAATAAAGAACACACCCTCTGCCAAGAAGAGAGAATGAGAAATAACACAAGAATACTTTGGAAGAGGAGAGAATGGCCGATTTATACTTTAAAGAGGACTCCCAAGACAAAGGAACCTTCTATCAATGAACTTACCCAATTTCATTGTCGAAATGGAACCCAAAAACAAAGAGGCATGATTTCGACTAACCAAATAGGGTATGTGGGAACTTGAGGTATAACACATATGGTATTGTGAGAATTTGTTTCATTTGCATGGAACAATACCTTATGTGGGAAACTATGACTGGTGGATTGGTATTTGGAAGAGAGTTTAATTGAGTGGGGAGGAGTATTTCTTAGTGTCCTACTATTTCATTTAATAGGGAAATGCAAGCGGATCTTACAATCAATAGATAATATTTTCCTTCTTCTTTGAACATGTTCCATGGATCTTCCCACATGTGATAGTGTGCGTAGGTTCCCACGAGAGCCTCTCATCGTTCCATGGTGTGAGATTATGTTTTGTGTCTGTGGAAGAGAGGTTGGTTGAGTATTCAAGAAAGGATTATTTAATGCATGGAAGTAACAAAAAATGGTGTTGAAGGACTATCACTATGATGGGATGGATTACAATAGTGATCTTAGACCTTCAACTTCCATGGAATTCCAATTGGGATGACATTAGTAATAAGTGTTTTATAATTTTTTGGATTTTTTCATATTTTTGAATTTTTTATACTTGGGAGGATTGTTCTTGAAACTTTGAAAATTTTCCATAAGGCCAAATGAACTGAGAAAAAATTCCATAAATAGTGTTGTTGTACTATGCCTCTTTTTTTCTAGGCTTTGTTCCAAAACATGGAGCATGTACTGTTACGATCCATCCTAATAAGATCATCTTCTACTATGTTTGTTTCATATTTGTCTTTCCATATCCATTCCCATAGTTCATTTTTACCTTTGAGTCATATCATGGATACAACAACTTATGAGTGATATATTTTGAGCCATAAAATCAAGCACTTTCATTTGACAAACTTCTACAAGTTTGCTCAAATTTGTTTATGGATCACTTTAGGCTTATGTTTTGGGCCTAGTTAAGTGAAAACAACTTGTTCATGTTTTCTTGCTTCCCCCAATTTCCAACAATAATAAATAATTGGTTTTTAGGTTTCATGACACCCTTCTTCCATGATAGGTGTCATGAGTTTCAAGGCTAGCAACTAAGAGTTTGTGGGCAATAGGAATTGAAGAGGATGAGATCCCTCCAATGAATGAGAGATTGATAAATATGTCATGCACTTATTTTACATTTCAAATACTAAATATGCACTCCAATATTATGTGGGATTGATACATACATTTGAGGGGAACCGTGTATTCTAATAAACATGGGAAACTATGGAGTGTGATTGTTTTGATCGATGTCTTGTTGGCATTTGGAACCTAATGGATACTAAATTCTAAAATCGTGTTGTTATCTTGATTGGATTATTATCCCAAATTAATGATCTCTTAACTGTTTTTATGCCTTTTTACTTGATTAGCTTCAATGATTTAAAACCTATTTACTCAAGAGGACTTTACTAAATTTCTTATGCATTGGTCATTTTTTGTGGGGATTGACTTTCATTGGCTATGGAGGATCCTCAAGTGGTTCGAATTAGTTGCATGGTAATGGTGTTCGTGAACTGATAAGAGTCTTACAATTAAGAATATAAATCACGGAAATCAAAGAACACATAATCCTACATTGCAACCAAATACTTGTGCCCAACTATGTTATTATTCCTACTATTAAGTTCTTCATCACTAGTTGTTGGCATACATATCATTAAATTGGATTTATTATCACATGCATGAATATAAATTTCAATGCATAGTTACCATCTTTGCACTTATTATCAAGTTTCATTGGTTACCACATATGAGAACTATGAGTCAATGCTTGATGCCAATTGATGTGCTCATGTGTTTTTAATTGTGAAGTCATTCACATGCAATAAGAAATAGAGGAGTTTCATGAGCATGAGAAGAGATAAAAATAAGGGAATTTGAGTTGTGTCTAGAGATTCCTTTCGATTTGTTTGGAGATCAGTTACACTACACTAAAAAATGCAACATTGTTTCATAAGGCAAAACACACATTTATGTAAAAGGTCTTATCCATGTTAAAAGCCTCGTATCCACTAATGCAAATGTCAAGGGAAGGGAATCATTGATTTTTTATCACCTTAAAATGAATTAATTATTCCAATGTGATTCATTATGTGTTCAAATGATTTTAGAATTCTCTAACCCTTATAATGCTTTTTCTGTAAAATCCTACTTTTTAATTAATTTCTTGTCATATCATTAATAAATTGAGAATCCTTGGTCCAAGAACCAAGTAGGCCTTGCAAGTAGTCATTTCCTATGTAATATATCATTCTAAATGCATTCTTAACCTCCATTTGTGCCCAATATGCACAAGTATTCACACAATCCCATGATGGGTTCCCAGGGTCAAAACATGTCATTTAATTAAAATTTTGCCATGTTTTAAAATTATTTTAACATTTATATATGGAAAACTAGATAGACCATGTATCTAGTCAATTTGTATGAAATTGAGTAAGACGAATGTGTGGATACACTTAGATTTCACCTAACTATCACTTAGTACCCCAATGAGACCCCACAACAAAGTGAAATGGTTCCTAGAACTTACACACATTGGAAAAAGTCTTTGGTAGAAAAGAAAGGTAACCAATAGCTAACATACATTCTCAATCCTTCCCTAGACTCAACATGGAGGTGGAAAAGATATGGGAATAGAAACATACTACTAGAGGATGTGCAACACTAGTTGAGAGAGAGAGAGGCTAGTGCAAATTACTAGAGGAAGGAACACTCTCTAGAGAGAATCCATGCATTTTGTTGATGTAGACCCCATCGGACCTCATTGAAGGCCAAAAAAACGTAATTTCCACTATCAAATAAGGTAGAGATGCTACTTGGAAATCCTAACTATGCATTTTATGCGATTGTACCTTGATGGACCCAATTGAGGGATGATTATGAATAAAGAGGGAGTGTGCACTAGTATATAAGAAAAGTTTCACCCTTATTAAACCAACAATGTGTTTTTGTCTATCAAACTTCACTAGGAACCATCGAAGGGAATAAAATATATTAAGAGAGAGAATGAATTTCTTGGGTAACCAAGATTGTTGCTTGCACAAGGGGACATTGCACTTTTTATTCTCTAAGACTTCACTAGACCATAGCGGAGGAAGGAAAACATCCAACAAGCCAAAAGAGATAGTTGGATGCACTGGGGTGAATGGGAAAGGAAACAACTAGTGCTTTTATCCTCCAAACAATAGTTATGCATTCATTTTACTAAATTTATCCTTCCAAGGATAAAACTCATTTCTTGGGAGGGCGTTGCATGCTTTGGCATGCATTTTCCTTCTTTATCTTTAAGAGGAAAGGCATTTATCTCAATATCTTTCTTCATTCTTTGATGCCCATTATTTCTTTCTTTAGCTTATTTACTAGGTTTTTTTTAAGATGTGGTGAAGCATTGTTGACAACCAAGGAAGCATGTCACAATCATATACATCTCTAGAAATTGATTTTGGTGAGAGAAAATGAGTTTTTCCTTTAGAAGCATGCATTAGCCTTCATAATCCATTGGCATTTCCAATGGATAGTAAAAAAACATATCAACATATTTCTTGGATATCTTTTGGATTCATGTCAAACTCAAGAGGTTGGTTATTGTTCTCTTGTGATTTATTATGGAGTGGGTTAATCGTTTCTTTCATTTTTTGTCTCATAGCCTCCATGAGCAATGTGTTTCTTTTATGGGATGATCTAGTTTGGATATCTTACCATTTCTAGTGCTTGAATGATGCGCTGCAAGTCTCAAATATCTCAATTCTTCTAGTTATTTTTTTAACAGTTTCCATGGTATTGTTAAGAAATGATTTATGATGAAACATTATTACATTGAACTACATGCATCTTCTCAAAGTTTTTTAAACTTTATTTCCTTCATTTCTTGAGCCCATGTTATTTTATTACTTTTCATTTGTAATGACCTAAGCTAGATTAGTTTGTTGTATCATCAAACATATGGGAGAAGAATCTTCATGACTTTGAGAGAGTGGGAAAGAAATGGATTTAGTGAGTAATATTTTCATATGTCGATATTTTAATTTACTAGATTCTATAATGTTGTTAACACCATTGTATATTATATGTGTAGGGGAACTAATATATTAACTCAAAGGAAATTCAAACATTGTCCATCCTAGTGATCATAAGCTTGAGATCTTATATTGATTATTGAATGTTACATTAACTTTTAAGCTAGTATGGTTGCAAGGTATTACCTTCATTCTCCTTCCTTATTCACTCATTGATTTGTTAAATTACTTTTTTTCATAGTTTATTATTTTGTTAAATTGTGTTAATGGGATGTTTTCTTACAAGGTAATGAGGACAGTGGAGAAGTCAAATAAGGATCCAGTGATAGACTTGGACATAATTCACTTGGATATTTATTTCTATAAAGTATTCATATTTAGAGCCATTAGGGAGCCTTGTATTCTAGATTGGAGGAAATTGTCAAATTTCATGCTTTGTCTCCTCTTTGATACTGTTGATACTGAGAGGGGGGTGAATTGGTATCAAGTACAATTTAAAACCTTTTTAAACTTATACTTAAACCATTAAACTATATCCAATGAGAAATGAACAATAGTATAAGAGTTACACCAATACACCACAATACACCATGCACAATATATGAGAAATAATCAATAGTTATTGTTCAAGGGAAGTAATGACTTCCAAAGGTAGCTATAGCTTCCAAATGTAAAGGGAGGGATAAACCTCCAAGAGGAAGATACAATCCTCCAATATCAAGAGAGAGTTTAACTCTCCATCCTTTCCCCTTCCTTCCACCCAAGAATATATGAGAGATAATAAATCTTTACATTAAATCATCACCATCAACCAATCATCACATAGAACTTGATAATGCTTCCTGAGACTTCTTCAATTTATGCTATTCTTCAATTCTTGGAGTACTCTGATCCTGTAGATAATATTACTCCATGTATTCTCTGAAACTCTTCCATTTTTCACTCCTTGAATCCTCCCTAAAAAGAGGTTATAGAAAGAATGGTAGACTTTATTCAATTCTGGTCTATTCAGGAGAGTGAACATGCAAAGAATGCCCTACGCTCAATAATTAATGTCCGATTATGAAACTTGCACACAAGAAAATAAAGTATGTACTCTTTCCAATGAAATTTGTCCCACTTCATGTGGATTCTCGATGAATAAGTTATGATTGTTTTACCCGGAACACCTGTTTATTGACTAGCTTCAGGACTGGTCACAAACCCTATCTTCCATAGAGTGTATCTCCATAATTATGTCGAATCAAGAGATGAAATTTTTACCAGAGGTACCTTGATATTTCTTCTCAATACCAAAGTGATTTCACCATTTGAATCGTTCTAGAAAAAACGTTCTAGAAAAAATGGTAAGATGACCTGAAAATAACATACCTTAGAACACATCACCAAAAGACTTCATCCTCCCTTGAAATCCGGCCTTCTTTTCTTCTTATTTCCTCTGAAATTTGAATTGTATCAAATGAATATATAATTATGTTTATTTATACCATTTATGTCACTTCCTTTTAACATTAGGGATGACCTGACACTTTCTTATTCTGTAATTCTTTTCTTTAATTATCTTCAAGGCCTACATGTACTTCCTTCTTCAATTCACTTTGTCATCTTCAAAAATTCATTTCTCCTCAACCATGGGGATCCATGTGACGTGCCACATACCACCAGAAACAACATGATGTATACTATCCATTCATGGGTGTTGTATATGCATGTGCATTGTCCTTCATGTCCAAATACCTTTATCAATCTTGCGGTCCAAAACCCATGACTAGGGTTGACATCAATTGTTAAACCCTAATATTGGCTCATTACCCCTTAATTAGGGAATATTATATTAATGTTATTTTATTTATGTCAGCTTTAGGCCATTAGTTGTAATTATACATCCTAGTCTCCTATATATACCAAAGAGACATTTTCATTTTGAATCATCTTGTACTTGAACATTTAAGTGGGGTAAAAGGAGGTTGCCCCCTCGAAGAGGATTATTCTATGAAATTATCTCTTTTTCAAGGCATTGAGTACTTTTCCTAAGGTTTTTCTATGCTATATTGATGTTTGGTTCTTAACATATGGTATCAGAGCTCAAGGTCTTGGGGTAACTTCACTGCTACATCTGAGACACCGTGGAATTTTCCCTATAAATTGTTTTCTACAACATTTCAGAAGGAATGGCTTGGATGATATTTATTATAAGGATCAAGGTACGTTGGGTTCAAAATTCAGCTCCTGAGGCCTTATACTTTCGGAGATACAGCCTGTACACGATAGGGTTCTAGAATCATCCTGAAATGAGTCATTGTGGAATTTTCGCTATAAAAAAAATTCTGTAATGTTTCATACCTTGAACTCTAGAGGCCATTTACAAAAATTAGTAAGGTATATATGGTAAAACTTTTAGCTTCTGGGTCATCTTAAATTTGTAGATACACCTTGTGTAAGATAGGGTATCGGACTAGTCCTATTGACTAGTCTCAAGAAGGTGTTCCAGGTAAAACAATAATAACTTCTTTCTAGAGTATCCAAATTGAGTGGGACTAGTTTCATTGGATCATGGACAATCTGTAGTATTCTGGGTATGAGTTTCAAAATCTGATATCAATTATTTTGTGCGGGGCATGCTATACAAGTGAGATCTCCTGAAAAGGCCAAAAATGGACAAGTTGTGAGGAAGTTACCATAAATTCCACTTGGCACATCCAATTTTGATCAGACCTGTGGCATTGCAGAGAAGAAATATCATAGAACTACCTAAACGAAAGTTTCATACCTAGGAGGGCCGAAACTTGGGAGATAGAACTGAATAAATATTGTCTAGTAGAACTGCCTCAAAATCAAGATTCAAAAGTGATACTTGGCCAACATGCCACCAAAAAAGGGACCTTCTACACCAAATAAGCCTCCATAAAATCCTAATTGGACTCTTGATGAAGGTGAAGAAATGCGTAGGGACATAAATGAA